>PVKP010006849.1:55458-80602 GCA_004027715.1 Plecturocebus donacophilus | reverse complement strand
CATTTGGGGGAGGACAGTGGAGGGAGGATAATGGGAGGAGGACAGTGGGGGGGCAGGCAGGTTTGGGAAGGCAGATGGGGGACAGTAGAGGGCAAGGACAGGTAGGAAAGAGGGCAGGTTGAGCTGGCAGCATCATGAACTTGTGGAATAGCAAAGGGAGTTGTGGCTCTGAATGCCAGCCCCAAACATCCAAAGACAGCTGGCAATGAATAGTCCAGGTCCTCTGGGATGGAATATCACAGGGGACCACTGAGGCCCTGTAGGTTGATTCCAGAATACACTATCCAGTTCCAGGGTGTAGGGGGTATACCTTGCAAATCAAACAATGTACCCCACTTCAGGAGTTGAACTTGGCTGTGAGTTTGCATCTGGTCTCTGGACCCACATGGCTGTCTACAGTGAACTTGACCTTTAGGGGCTCTGGCTTCTGGAAGGAGGGAGTTCCAGGAGCCACATCTCCCTTCCAGGAGGCCAGGTCATGTGGACATCGTAGGGGAAGAAAGCCAGGGCGTGAGGCCTCGGGCTGGGTCTCCAGGGCGGCTCACCACAGGGAAGGAGCGAAGGTGGCAAAGGAGCAGCCAGGAGGTGCTGGAGGGCTGCAGGGCGCCCGCTGCAGGCGGCAGCTGCTGCCGGCTGTGGGGTGTGATCAGCGCTCCTCGCTTCATGGCCTGTTTGCTCGCCTATGAAACGCAGGTGTGTGTCCCTGGAGTCCCTCTGAAGCTCTGTGAATTTGTGAACGCAGATGGAGGGATGGTCAAGCCTGAGGGAGGGGCGGTGGCTTCAGCTGCAATGCAGAGCCATCGGGCACTGCCGGCAGGCCTGACAGGCTGTCTGAGCGCTGGTGTCTGGGCCCACCCTCCTCTGTTGGCTCCCTTGGTCTTCTGTCCCTCATTGGACATGGGGATCTAACTGCCATCCAGGACGTCCCCTCTGAGTCCTGCTGGTATTACTCCAGAACCACTTCGTCCTCCTTGCCCTCCAGGGCTGACATAGCTGGTTTGGTCTCATCTGATCTTAACTGGGTCTTTTTTTCTGTCTAAAGTCAGGTTTATGAAGGTATAAATTACATATAGTAAAATGTACCCTTTTGAGGCCTACAGTTCTGTTAATTTTAACAAATGTATACAGTTGTGTAACCACCATCACAACCGAGATACAGAACTGTTCTCTCTCCAGTGTGCAGCCTGTCCCTTCGTAGCCGCTCTCCCCTCCCCCAACCACCCCCAACACCCCCCCACCAAAGCCCCTGGCACACTCTGTTTTCTGTTCCTATAATTTTGCCTTTTCCTGAATAGCATATAAGTGGCATCATAAAGTAAGTTTAGCTGTGGCTTTTGAGAGAGAAGTAACAGGTTCCTTCAGTCCCGATAAGGGGTTTAGCCTTTTGTTTGCACCTGCTGTGATGAAAACATCTATACTCTTGTCAAGCCTAGAAGATAACCTTGGCAGGGCCGGTGGCTCCCACCTGTAATCCCAGCACTTTGGGAGGTAGAGGCAGGCAGATTGCTTGAGCCTAGGAGTTTGATACCAGCCTGGGCAACATGACGAAACCCCATCTCTATTAAAAACAAAATACAAAAATTAGCTGAGCACATGCCTATAGTCCTAGCTACTTGAAAGGCTGAGGTGGGAGAATCACTTGAGGCCAGGAGGTTGAGGCTGCAGTGAACTAAGATTGCCCCACTGCACTCCAGGCCAGGTGACAGAGCGACACCTTGTCTCAAAAAACAAAAAAAGAAAGAAAAAAAAGAAAAGATAACCTTGAGGACAGCCTCACTGTAAAGGAAGCTCCGGTGTGTGCAGGTATTTGTAGAGCATTTGCTACACTGACTCCTTAAATCCCTACGGCAGTCTCATGAGGGTAGTTATTATTGTAATCCTGTTTAACAGATGAGGAAACTGAGGATCAGAGAAGTACAGTAGTCACTCACTGTGGTCACATAGCTGAGATTTGAGCCCACTTTTGTCATCCTCACTATTCTGTGTGGTTCTTCAGCTTAGTCTCAGATGAGGGATACTTACAGTGAGATGTACCCTCTGGCCCCTGCTGGTGGGGGTAGGGAGTGGGAGAGGTAGGTAGAAGGAGGCCCCTAAATCCAGGCCTCTAGCCCCTCTCTCTATGAGGGACTCCCTTCCAAGGAAAACTGTCCATGCTCCAGAGCCCCCCAGGGAATGAGTGTGTGGAGGCCTGATTTTGGGGAATGGGGTTTGCACCCTTCTGCAGGCCACCCTGTGTTCCTGGTTGTACTTTTGCATAGCCACCACCTGAAGTTAGGGTAGCCCCAGCCCTGGGGGAGTCTTCAGGGGCCAGGGCAGCTCAGTGCTGGGCGCACAGCCACAGAACACCAGCTTTCCTGACATGGGTCACGCTTTTCCAGGGCATGCCATGCAGGGGAGAGAGCACCCACCCTGGGGGAGCAGAAGCCAGGGCCTGTGAGACCCAGGTGTGGGCTGCAGGGAGAGTGAGGCCATCCACACAGATGGTGGAGTGGACAGAGAGCCCGGCAGAGGCTGCGTGCCCATGGCGGGCCAAGGGGAGAACGTAGGTAAAGGACAGTATTGCAGTCTTGGGACCAAGTGCCACTAAACCTTATGGGTAATGGGTTTTTCATCCCCTGGGTAATAGGAGACACCAAAAAATGAGGACATTACTTAGTGAGTCCCTCACCTCCCTGGCCCCATTCAGCAGACTCGGAGGAAGGACATTGCCCAGCATTGAGCCGTGTGTGGATTTAATGGGGTTTCCAGCTAAACCTTCCATCAAATTTACGGCTGTGCCTGTCTCCTGACCTTCCCCCTCACACATTCTTTTCGGAAATGAAGCCGTGTGCAGACTGTGAGGTGTCACTTCCCCCATGTTGGAGATATACAGCTTGGGCCCAGGTTGAGATGGTGGATTTAATCAGGCTGGGTCCCCGCAGTTCACCCGCCCCTAAGCTGAGTGACATTAGGGCGGCCGTCAGAGTCCAGCTAGAGAGGGCGGCACAGAGCCAGCAAGTGTTTGTCCTGCCAGCCGCAGGCCTCTGCCCAGCCTTGCCTCACCTCCTTGCTGGGAGAGTGGTGGGTGGGGGCCTAACACCTGCTCATCCCCTGGGCTGGAAGGTGGGGTCTTCATGTCATCTTCTTCCACAGCCCCCACCTCCTGCCATTGCTGCCATGGCGGGAGCATCAGCAGCCGGCCTCACTCCTGCTTTCCCCACTATCCTAACAGCTGGGGTGCTCCCGGCTCCCTCTCCATTCATTTCTGGCCTTCCCTTGTGGAAGTGTTCAGTGTCTTCACTGAATCCCCCCACCCCAACTTTGCTGCTCCTCCAGAGCCTACTGCCTTTCAAGTCCAGCTCAAATGGCACAACGTCCAGGAGGCTTTCCCCAAGCTGGTCTCCCCCAGGAAAAAGATGTCCCTTCTGCATCTCATGCAGACTGGGTCCTAGAGGGTGAGTCTTTCTCTGTCTATCCAGTTGTTGCTGGGCCCAGTCCATGAGAAAAACTCAGTAAGTAGACACTGTCATTGTCATAGGGCCATGTCGTCAGATGCCTGCTCCAGAGAGCGAGGCTGCAGCTACATTGCCAAGCTCACTGGGCTTTGTAAATGGCCCCTCGACTTCAAAGGCAGCAGCTGGCCTCTGGGGAGGCCGCCCTCCAAGGGTGTTTCCCCTGGGCCTGACTACCCCAGCCCTGGAAACACCGACCAGGCCTTTCCACCCGTCTTTTCTGGGGCAGCATGTGGTTTCATGGCCTTTCCCTGTCTGATCCCATGTTCATCTCACCAGCTGCCTCAGAGGGCTAGGGCGGGGGGCGGGGCAGCCATAGCAATGGGCAGCGTCCAGTGCCCACTCGGCCACACAGAGCCCTTGAGGCGGCTGCTGGTGGCAAGAGGTATCTAGCAGGTGGGCAGAGTGACTCAGGCTTGAGGCCACGGGGAGAATTAAAAATAGAATCGCCTCTGCTCCCTGGAAGCCGAGGCCTCTGTGCTTGGAGTTAGAGGACGACAGGCACAGGAGGAGGGAGAGTCTGCTAGCACCAAACTCCACTCTCCCTGGGCATGCATGGGAGCGGGGCCTCACGTGTGGGCCACTGTCATTCGCATTCCAGTGACCATTATTATCACACGGGGCCATGAGCTAAAACCATGCTTCTCTCACTTTTTGGCTCTAAGAAAATGAGAAAGGGGAGCGACTCCATTTACTGAGCACCTGTTATAAACCAGATCATTTTACACACATTAGCATGCAAACCTCATACTGGCCTCAGGATGTGGGAGCCCCATTCTTATTTTTCCAAAGTGTGTGTGTGTGTGTGTGTGTGTGTGTGTGTGTGTGTGTTGGCTTTGGGGTGTTTTTTTGAGACAGGATCTTGCTCTTTGCCCAGGCTGGAGTGCAGTGTCATTGATCATGGCACACTGCAGCCTGTCCTGCTAGGCTTAAGCGACCTTCCATCTCAGCCACTGGAGTAGTTGGGACCACAGATGCACACCACCACACCCACCTAAGTTTTTAAATTTTTCTGTAGAGACGAGGTCTTATTATTTTGCCTAGGCTGGTCTCGAACTCCTGTACTCATGTGATACTCCCACCTTGGCCTCCCTAAGTGCTGGGATTACAAGCATGAGCCACTGCGCACAGCCCCAAAGTGTTTATGAAGGGGAGTGACAGGGTCAGAGCTGTGCTCCAGAGAGCTCGTACAGGCCTTCCTGAGGGGCATGAGAGGGTGAGGCAGAGGTGAAAAGGCTGGGAGCCTGCTTAGGAAGCTGCTGAGACAGGCAGGAGATAAAGGGGCCGGGAGTGGGATCGCTATGGCCTGCATGCTGGCCCTAAGCCGTACCTGGTGGGGGGACCCAGGGCAGCGAGGAATCCCAGAGGTTGCTGACTGGGTGGATGGCGGTGCCCTTGCTGAGGTGGGAGGCCCTGCCCAAGAGCAGGCACAAAGTGAGAGGCGAAGATCCCACGCTCTGTGTTGGACGAGCCACATCCAAGTTGCCCGGGCCTTGTGCAAGGGCTGGACAGAGAGATCCAGCACTCAGAAGAGAGATTTGGGCCCAAGACGCAGATGCAGAAACACATGGTGAAGATACTCATCCAGTGCACCCACGTTTTTCCTCCGTAGATGCCAGCGACATTGTGGGAAGATGCCTGGCTCCCAAGTACACCTCAGAAGCTGGCCCCCGACCAATGCCTATGGTCCTTGAAAGCAGATGGCCAGATGCCCTGCCTGAAAACTCCCACATGGCAAGTGGTAGATGTCACAAGCCACAGAGCACCACCACCCCAACCAGATCCCCCAGGCTGCTTGTGGGAGGGAACATCCCTTTCTGGTGCTTTTGATCTCTTCCTGCAAATACGCAGCTCAGGCGACCTGGGAATATTCCCCCACAGTGAACCTGAATTGATGCTCACCAAATTAGATCAATTCCAGCCGGAGCCTGGAGCCTGTGATTATCACCCTCTCACCGTGCTCTTTTCCTTGCTGGGCTGCGTGTTGGATTTCCAAGAGGCTTGTAATCAACAGCAGAGAGAGCTATGTATAGCCCGCTCCCCACGCTGGCGAAGCCCGGGAAGGCCACTGTTTGAGGTTAGGCTTGAGTCAACTTGTACCATGTACTTGGGAGCCATTCAAAAGAGGCGGTGCACACACAAATCATGATGGGGCTAATCAGAAGTTTGGGTATTTAGTGGGATATGTACACAGCAATCATTGTTGGAAGCGCCCTTCTCCCACAGAGGCCATTATCCCGGAGCGGGGTGCTGTTTGCCTGGTTTTGTCCGGGCCACAATTTGCATTCACTTGATGGATTGTCAGGGTCGGGGGGTCTCCTCCTTGGGAAACAGTGGAGTGGCTGCTCAGCACACTCTTAAGAGGAAGGGGAGCGCTAATACCAGCGTTTGCCCCGGTCCTTGAGAGGGCCCGGGAATCCTAACGCGGTGCTAGATCAATATGACAGGCACTAAGAAGCTCGGGACATGCATTCACAAACCCCTTTCATTGCTCCACTCCAAGCCAGGGAGAGGGGAGCCGAGGCTCGGCACGCTAGCAGGACCTGGCCAGCAGGCTCTTGTTTGTTTTGCCGGCTGCGGTGGCCTGCGGTTCAGTTCAAGTTTGCCAAAGTGATTTGGAGTGGCCTTCCCCAGCCGAGCCCCGCGTGGGTCCTCTTAAGCCCCTGTTCCGTCACCTGCCTTCTTTCTGTCTGGCTGGATGCTGAAAAGAAACCTCCAGAGGGAGAAGGGAGGCAGGAAAGGGTGGGAGGGAGGCCTGCTTTGCCCGCTGGGGCAAGGGCAGCTGTTTCTGTGGGGTAAACACTCTGAGTTGCCAACATGCCCTACAGTTTGGTGGTGCTGCTTTATTGTTTGGCAAGGCGAGAGGTGTTTCGGTTTTATTTTTGGTGTTTTTCTGGGACATCTGTGACACCTGTTGACTCCATGAGTTCTCTCAATGGGACATCGTCACTGAGTGTGAGGAACAAAACCCAAGGACTCCAAATCTCTCCATTTGAACAGCACTGCCATCACTTTTATCTTCTTACATGGCGGTTTTTTTTTTTTTTTCCTCTTCAGACGCAGGAGACCCTGTGGAGTCTGACTTACGGGAGAGTGAGCAGCAGTTAGAGACACACAGGCCGTGAGGGCCGTGCTCCCTAAGAAGCCCGGTGCTGGGTGTCCACAGGACCTGCTACGTGTTTGGTTTGGGTGTGGCGGGTGGGGAGATTGTTGAATTTTTTTTTTTTTTATTGCAACCAGTATTTCTAGCAAACAGGGATTTTTTTTCTTCATCAGAAACGTGTAAGGAAAGCTGACTGTCGTCGACGATGCCAGTTTTTCTCTAATGGGCCTTCTGTTCAGCATTGCTGCTTGCACGTTCCAGTTCTGGAACTCACAGCTAGGGTGGGCTGACATCTCAGTAGCGAGTCTTTTTCCCAGGAGAACGCAACACTTCACAGGCTTGTCAGTTAGTGGCGACTTAGTGTTTCCAGTCCTCCATGTTGATGGCTAAAATGGAGACAGCAGAATTGTCCCCAAGAGGGGACCAAGTCTTCCCTTCTCCCTGGGGTGGGGAGGGTAGAGTGAAGGGGGCCCAGGCTAGATGACCATGAGGACTCTGTCCAGAAAGGGCCCTTCCAGCAAGGGTGATGGCACTGCGGGACCCTGGAGAAACAGAATGCATCTTTTATCTGGTCCTCTGAAAGAAGGAAGCCCGGTGGTCATAGTCTCTTTGAGCCCTTTACTGCCCCTGCATCTTTAAAAAGGCTTGAAAGGGCTGGAAGGTCCGTGGATGATACTAGCCTGCTGAGAGGCTTGAGGAATCTCAAATGACTCTTTCTTTGTATAACATCTTTCCTGCCAACTCATACCCTACCTTGAACCAGCCCTCAGAAGATGGTTGCAGGAGACACGCCTTGGCCAGTAAAGGTGGAGAAAGGTAAAGGTTCATCTTCCAGCTCGGAAAATGAACTTCTCCACTGAGGAAGGATGAGAAATCACAGCCTCCAGGATCCCAGACCAGGCACCAGACTCAGACTTGACGCCATAAGCATGATTCATAAAAGGAATGATTGACACATTGGACCTCACCAAAATAAAAAATTGTGCTCTTCAAGAGACCCTGTTGAGAGGTTGAAGAGCCAATCTGCAGATTGGGAGAAAGTATTTGCAAACCTCTTATCTCACAAAGGACTAGTACATAGAATATATACTCAAAACTCAACAGTAAAAAAAGACACAAAACAATTAGAAAATGGGCAAAAGACAGGAAGAGAACTTTCACAAAAGAGGATTACGTAAATGGCCAATAAGCACATGAAAAGGTGTTCA
The DNA here is from genome assembly GCA_004027715.1 of Plecturocebus donacophilus. Taxonomy (NCBI): domain Eukaryota; kingdom Metazoa; phylum Chordata; class Mammalia; order Primates; family Pitheciidae; genus Plecturocebus; species Plecturocebus donacophilus. The sequence continues at coordinate 72,800 of PVKP010006849.1, read as the reverse complement.
ACTTCAATAGCTATTAGGGAAATGCTAATTACAACTGAGCGAGGTATCATACACACATCAGAAATGGTTAAAATAAAAAATATTGGTAGTGAGAATACAGAGAAACGGGAGCACTCACACATTGCTGGTGGGAATGTAAGATGGTACAGCCTCTCTAGAAAACTTTCTGGAAGCTTCTTATAAAGGTAAACATACTGCATAGGACCCAGCAGTTACACTCTTGGGCATTTATGCCAGAGAAGTGAAAATGTATATTCATGCAAAAACCTGTACACAAATATTTATAACAGTTTTATTTGTAATATCGCCAAACTGGAAACAGCCAAGATGTCCTTTCATGGTCGAGTGGCTAGACAACTGTGGCACATTCATACTGTGGAATACTACTCAGCAGTGAAAAGATGAGTAGCAGTGAAAAGATCTGTGCATCCACAGATGCATGGACCAACCTGGCTGAATCTTCAGGGAATTATGCTGAGTGCAAAAGCCAATCCCAAAAGGTTACAAACTACATGATTACATTTATGTAACATGTTTGACATGATGAAATTTTAGAAATGGAAAACAGATCAATGGTTGCCAGGGTTTAATGACAGTAGGTGTGCGGGAGAGGAGGGGAAGGAGCGTAGTTTATAAAAGGGCAGCAAAAGGGTCGTCATGGTGACAGGACTGTTCAGTATCCTGAGTTGGTAGATATTGAATCTGTACCTTCAATGAAATTGCATAAAACTAAATGTGCACATATTCACATATACACACACTTAAGACTAAATCCACACACATTCACATACGTACATACGTGCCTGCAAGTAAAACTGAGGAAATTAGAACAAGGTGAATGGATTGTATCATTGTCAGTATCTTGATTCTGATATTGCACTGTAGTTTTACAAGACATGATTGGGGAAGTCTAGGTAAATGATACACAGGCTCTCTTCCTATTATTTCTTTCCTTTTTTTTGAGTGCATGGGTGATCATATCTTTCTATTATTTCTTACAGCTGCATTTGAATCTCAACTCAAAATAAATAATGTAATTAACATATGCAATGTGAATTAAGTCATGTGTCCTCACTAGCTTGTCCTCAAGTAAGTAAGCAAGCCGTGCTGTTTCCCGAGGGGCTGGGCCTCCTTCGGGACATCTGTGCTTACCTAGAGGCTGGTGGACTACAGAGAGATGGAGGCAGGGGTCCCCCCAAAGCTTGGCTTCGTGTAGCTGGTAACCAGGTAGTGGGGAGGAGAGAGGATATGTGTCCCCCACCTTCACCTCTAGTTTTTTTCACCTCCTGGAGTTTGCGCCTTGGGGATGGCTTCTCCTAATGCCTTCCCAGGATCGTGTTCATTTGTTCATTCATTAATCCATTTGTCAGCAGGGATTTCTCTAGGACCCACTGGGCACCAGGTACGGGGCCCGCAGAAATGAAAAGATGGACCCTCCGGCATCAGGAAGCTGATGGCTGGTGGGGAGAAGGCAGTGGCCTGAATGCCACGAAGGTGCTATGGGAGAGCAGCAGGCACCCCTCACCCAGGAGTGGGTGCATGGGGCGGTCGGCTGGAGAAAGAGGAAATCAGGGAGCCTTGCTGGAGGTGGTGATGCTTGTGCTGCCTTTTGAAGAACAAGTGGGCATAGGCGAGAAGGAATTCTCTGAGAGGCAGTGTCGCCTAGTGGTTAAGAGTTGGCAGCCTGAGTGTGAATTTGGTCTCTGTTTAACTTCTCTCCCTCAGTTTCCTTTTCTGTGCAATGAGGGCAAGAAGGGACTCTACCTCATAGGGATCGTAATGTGGATCAAACCACTTCACATTTTTCAGGACCTGGCCCATCATGAGTGCTGGGTAAGTGTTTGATACATTAAGTAACACAAGTAGATGAAGGGTCTACAGAATGTGCTCGAAGCCTGGGCTATGCTGGGAGAAATCAGAGCTAGGGGACAAGCTGTGAAGGGAAGCGGGGGCAGCAAAGGGCAAGGCCCGGCTTTACCCTGGACGCTCTGGGAAGCCGGCCCTGCTCCTGGCTCCGGTAGAGTGGAGAGCACCACGCATGCTTTCTTTATAGGGGAAGGCACTGTTCCCTTCTCTTTCTCACTTGCCCGCTTCCATGCACCATGATCCCACTGAAGAGGTCTTTGCACACTAGGGTGTCCTCGTTTGCTCAGTGCAGAGACCTGGGAGGTTTGTGAGAAGCTGAATGCAGCTTCCTGGACCAGTGATTCCTCTTTCCACTGCACTCCAGGTGTGACCGACGCCAGGCTCCGCTGAGCACAGTGGGTGAAGCCACCTTCCCATCCCACCCCACCCTGCATCTTGTTTGCTCCGTGACCTGCTTGGCTCTGCCGATTGTGGTCACCACCTTGGGCTACTTAACCCCAGCACTTTGGACAAAGCTTGACATCTGATCAGGCGGTCATTAAAAGCATTGTCCCATTGTTGGGCCACCATCCACCTCTCTCCCTAGTCAGCTGGGGAAGGGAAGATTTGGTCTCTTTGCTCAAGTGACAGAGATATCCCCACCCTCTTTTTGACCTATTGAAGGTTTTTCTGGGTCACGAGGGAGACATTTGTTTCGTGAGAGGTTTCTGCAGGTGGTCGGTCTGAGCACCCCACTCTGGGAGGGCTGAGGTCTGGGCTGAGGAATCACATGGTCCATTCAGTGGCGGATGTAGAGTTGGAAGGCCTTGTGGGACCTTGGGCAGGGCACAGGCCTCTGTTTGCCACTCAGGAAAGTGGGTGTGTAAATCCTGCTCTGTACATGAACCCTCTCCCAGCTAGCAGGGGGCTGCAGAGGGGAGAGTGCTGTGCTGGCCTGGTACTAGCTTGGATGGTTAGTGTTTGCGGCAGGAGCTGCCAAGCCCTGCGCCTTCCGCCGCCACCTCCTGACCACTTCAGTGGATCCTACACCTGCGTGTTTGTGCCTGAGGGGCTTTCTCTTGCTGCTGCCCTGGTGGCAGTTCAGGATGCCCGGAAATTAATACCGATAATCAATAACCCTACTTAACAAACGGCTGTGGCAGAACTGCTGTGTGAACACCCCAGCTCCTTTACCCCTCAGCCGGGTTTACTCCGGTTCCCAGAGGTTCTGCGTGGAGCTCAGCTGCCCTTGCCCAGAGTGGTCGGGAGTGTGCCGTCGTCCCTGATTCGCCACTTTGGTCACTTTTCCCTGAGTAGTGTCTCTTCCCAATGTCCTCAGGTGCCCCATCATCTCCCAAATAAACCACTTGCCCTCACATCTTCGTCTCGGGTTCTGCCCCTAAGGGACCCAAACCCAATGGGTTGATGCCACTTTTCTGGCAGATGCTGTGGGTTTGAAGTCAGGCAGGATAGACCACCGCGAACCCGAGGAGTGCCGCCAGTGTGAAATGCGGGCCATGACCCCTGCCTGGCAGAGCTCCTGCTCCCAGCATGCATCGCTGTGAGTTATTGGACTAAGGTGTCTTGACATCGCTGTCTCAAATATCTCAGCAGCTCGGCCTGTCCTCCGTAGTTTGGGAGAAAGGCTGAATGGCCAGGAATAGCTGGGGCTTCTATTTCTTGTTTCCTAGTTTAGTTTTTGTCCTTGCTGTTGGATGAAGTGGGGGGAGAAGGGTGGGCTCAAGGTGAATAACCAAACCCAGGCCCTGAAGGGAGAGTTCTTTTCAAACCCTGGTGGCCCCTGCCCCCCGCGTCCCCTCCCCCACCTGGGGTATGTGTGTGGCTCTGGCACAATTAAGATTCTTGCTGGGTGCCCCCAGCTCCCGCTGGCCCCGCGGCTGAGCCTGTCTTGAAGGATCTTCTGAGAACGGGCTCCTTTTCTGGGAGCGTTTATAAGAGATTTCTCATGGCTCAGTTCCCCTATAGAAAACCAGGAATTGTAAGTCTTACGTAGCTCAAGAAAGAAAGTGAAGGGAGTGAGTCAGAGCCGGCCAAGAATGAGTGAACAAGGTTTGTGGCAGTGTCTCAGGAGGAATTACCAAAAAAGAAATGAAAGAAAGAAGAAAGAAAAAAAGGGGAAAAAAAACTAAACCAAGTTCCCCCTAACCCCCCACGATAAATAAAAAAGAGAAACTTTTAGCAAACTAAGGCGGTGAGGTGGGGGGCTCTGAACTCCCTGGCCAAGCAGTTGGGCGAGGAAGCGGATGGTTTTCTGGGTCTCCAAGTGCATTCTGCCTCCTTAGTCCACGTCTTTGTGGGCCTGGTCTGGGGGAATATTTAGCAAAGCTGTTTATTTTGCATAAACCCGAGTAATGACCCAGCCTGAGGGAGGGAATTGTGTGGGGCTGACAGCAGCGTGATTTAAGGGGGAGCCACCTGACCCCTGCCCCTCCCAACGTCCCCTGCAGAATAAACTCGCTTTTTTCCCAGCCTGCTGCATGTTAATCACTGCCCAAGGCTGAGGCCCCAGAGGCCTATTGTGGGGACAGTCGGGTCCTCCTGGGGCTTTGTGGCAGCTCCAGCTGAGTTCCTTTCTCTCTGCTGCTCGCTCTGACTTGCCGGAAAAGCCCCAGTCTCACCCTGGAGCTCAGCTTGCTTTCCCGGCTCTTCCCAAGCGATTGTCCATCTCTCAGATCTGTGCACTTTTTGAAAGTAAAACTCATTAGTATATTTTTTTAATGTGTTTTTGTGACAGATGTCCCTTAGAAAGGACACTCCTTAGAAAGGATAGCTGCCTGGGGCCCGGGTGGCTGTGCTGACTCAGGCTGGGTTTCAGCTGTGCCTGTGGGGGACTTTAGCCTTGAGTATACGCAACTTGCGAGTCTCCAGTGCTCAGAGTGCCTGTTCTGTGCCCTCCCGAGCATTCTGTTCCCTTCCCGCTCTCTTTCTAGAGCCCTAGTGTGAGATCAATTCTTACTGTCGGGGTGGAGGCTAATCTATGTATTGTGTCCTGGGGGACCACAAATGAGGACATGCATTAATCATGGGTGGGGGTACCAGTGATTTCAAGCCCCCCCCACCCATAAATCTCCCCACCTCCATTTTGCCTCTTTCCTCCAGTATGCTTTTCTTTCCAGTGCCTCAGCGGGTGCCTCCTCCAGGACCTGGCCGATGCGGAGGGGAGGGGCTTCCCAGCAGAGGCTTGGGCCAGCAGGCTGTGGACACTGCACCGACCTCAGCCACCCCCACGGGCTGGCCTGGCTTCCCTCTGTTTCAGCCTCCCCGACAACTGCAGCCAGCAATTCTCTCCCTGGAAACTGGGAGGGAAAAGACAACAACGACAAAAAAAACAACAACAAAACTAAACATGTGAATTTGGCTGTAAATATGGAGCTGAAAAGTTTTGCTTGGATGTGGCACTGAGGAACTGATGGAAGGAATAGTCCTTTGTTAGAAGGGGAGGAAGGGGAAGTGAAGCAGTCTCTCCTTAGAATGGGAGTAAATTGTTATGAATAAGAAATACATACTTCTCAGGGCCAGGCGCAGTGGCTCATGCCTGTAATCCCAGCACTTTGCGAGGTCGAGGTGGGCAGATCACCTGAGGTCAGGAGTTCAAGACCTGCCTGGCCAACATGGTGAAACCCTGTCTCTACTAAAAATACAGAAAGTTGCCCGGTGTGGTGGCACATGCCTGTAATCTCAGTTGCTTGGGAGGCTGAGGCAGAAGAATCTCTTGAACCTGGGAGGTGGAGGCTGAAGAGAACTGAGACGGCACCATTGTACTCCAGACTGAGCGGCAGAGCGAGACTTTGTCTCAAAAAACAAAAACCTACTTCTCAGTAAGTTTCCCTGGGAGGACGGGACTCAGGGAAGCTAGTGGGCCTGGGAACCCACTAGTCACTGGTCTCCCCTCGTCTTTTAACCCCTTCCTCGCCTCTTCTTAAAATGAACGGTTTGAGCCCACTGTGGTTGCTAAGGTTTTCCAACTGACACCTTGATATTTGCAAAGGACTCCGAAATCATTAGAGCTGTTTCTCGCTCACCACCTCCTGGTGAGAGATGCAACTCTCCCCTCCCATTGTATGGGTGAGGAAACTGAGATTGGAGAAGGCAAACAAGGGCCAGGGTGCCCTGGAACTGTGTGAAGGTTCTAGGGTTGTGGTTCATCAAGCCAAGAGTTAGAACTGTCATAATTTTTCCTGTCCCTCTCTGTCCCTGAGTGATCTTGGGCAGGTTGGTTCTCACCTGCCTTGTTGGTCTGTGGGTCTCATAGTGTTAGGTGTGGCTTAGATTTCTCCCTCCCTTCTCTCCCCCACCCTCTCTCTGTCGCACACTGAGGTCAACCTGAAGGCAACCCCCCAGCCCCACCCCAGGCCTAGTTTGAGACTAAGACACACCAGGTCTGTGGGTAGGCGAGGGCCATGACCCCAGAAGGCTGTTTGGAGTCCAGAAGGAGCCCAGAGGGACCCTGTCTTCCCTGCCTGAGGCAGGGTGGGATCCGGCATGTTGCAGTGATTTGAGTATTAGCCAGGCCCACCAACTTGGGGTGGGAGGTTTGAGAGTAATAAGAAGGTGGCTTCTGTGATAAAGGGTGAAACCGTGAAGACCCTAGTGCTGGAGTTGTGGGAACAGCAGTAAAAGTTTCCAGGGCAAAACAGCACCACCAGCAACTGGCATTTTATTTTGAAGGCGGGAGTGTCAACAGTTCTGTACCATGGCTTCCTTTGAAACACACACACATACACACACACACACACACACAGCCTACTTCTGAGGCCTTGACCCTTTTTCTCAAGGAATCCTCAGCTTGGGCGTTAATCACTCAAAAGTCACCAAGAATTAACTCTTGAGAACTTGTTAATTCATTTTTACCCCATGTAGTTCTACAGACGATCTCTAAAAATGCATTCTGTGTAATAGGACTGAACAAAAAGTGGAGGAGATCAGGGGAAAGAAAGACAGAAGATCATGAATAGAAATTAACAGACAAAGTTGAGGCCAGTGCTTGCCTGGGGGCTGGGGAGGTGAGTGTCCACCTCTGTCCCAGGTGGCCTGTGTGAAGGAGAGGCTGGGAGAAGAGACTCCTGTGCTGCCTCCCATGGGGTTGCTTGTGTGCACGTGGCTCTCCCCAGCACCGCCCCCACTGTCACGCTCCAGCCATCATGCCCTCTCCATCACAAATGTGGCTGGGGCTCCTGATCTTCCTGGGTCAGCCTCAGAGGTAGCAAACTCCCCGTGTTGACTTCCTGTTAGGGGAACAAGGTTTCCATCCTTTGGGTCCTAAATCTCTGAAAGAGCGTGGCCCCTGCTCCCTCACTCTTCCCAGAGCTCTCAGAGATTCAGAGACTCATCTCTCAGCTTTGCTTAAGATCCTGAATGCTACCACTTTCCTACTAAAGGGTTAAAAAAATTTCAGAGCAATAAAGGTGATCACAATAGAGACAGTTCTCCACTTACAGCGGCTGGACTTTACAGTGGGTTTACCAGGACATGGTAATATCTGTGTTACTTTGTAGGGAGGGCAAAGATTATGGGCACAGAATTTTTGGAGGCCAGAGGATTCTGTTGAGTTTCTAGTCTCCTCTAGATGACATCACCAACTTGAAATCCCTTACCTGGGTCCTAACAAAGGACACTTTATGTTGTTTTCTCAGATACATCTCCCACCACTCTGCTCTGGGAAAAATACCCAAATGGAATGTATTTTGTTTTAGGCCTTGCCATTAACATGCATGATCTCAGGCCTGAAGATCTCTTAGAGACTCAGTTTCCCTTTCTGTACAGTGAGTGGGTTTGACTGATACTCACGTTGAGTTGATATCATTTATCCTGTATTTATATAATGTGGTCATCTCTTTAGGGTGCCAACATTTTATGAGACGTTTCTCATCTAGTCTCGTGATATCATCCAGTAACTCTACCCTATAAAGGGACATTTTATTACTCATTAGACATCAGTGTCATGTTCAGCAAGACTTACCTCGATGCTCCTTGGGAACCCCACCTTTCTGCTTTCCACCATTGAGAGGAGTTAATGCACTGTGATTTTTCCCAGGGAGACCCCTTCACCTGTCGTCTCTGTTGTGTGGGGTGGTTCCCATCCAATCCCTACTCCCTCCAAATTAGGGTTAAAACACGATGGCATAAGGCACTGATGAACACACACACACACACACAAAATGATTGTCATAAAGAAAATCATTCCAGTCCTGTGAGTTTGGGATTATATTTTCCCCAGACATTTGCTGTGCTTACAGAGAAAAATAAATATCTCTGTAAACATGTGTTGTATTTACAGTGAAAATAAATATCTAAATAAATATTAAGCTTTTAAAATTGGAGCACTCACAGAAGGAAATGCTCACTAGCAAGGGCTCCCTCACTTGGGGCTGCATGCCTGGATTCACACTGAACTGGGGTGCGTTTGTCTTTCTCTGCAGCTCGGAGTGCAGAGCCAGGCTTCAGGGAGGGGAAATGAACATTTATTGAGCACCCACTATGGGCTCGACACTTCACATAGAGAGCTTCGTTTTATCACCACCCAGCCCTAGGTGGCAAGAATTATTACCACCAGTTTTTAGATGAGGAGACTGCATCTCAGAGAGGTGGAGTGACTTGTCCAAAATGACACAGTTACCAGTTGGGGTAGCTGGTTGTTGTTCTCACCCAGAGTGAAAGGGCAAGTTATGTCACAAATGCATGCATGGCTGCTGGTGGCAATGCTTTTCTGAACCCAGGCCCAGGGTTAGAAAAGCCAGGAGCTGTGGCAATGGTCAGCACGTGGCACCTCCAGATACGGGAAGAAACAAAAGGGTCTGCGGTGAAGAGAGTCCTCTTTCCTCTATTTCCTCCGGGAGGGCCTGGCTGCTCACACGTTTATGCCCCTCTCCAAATGCCAGGGCCTTCACGGGAAACTCCTCTGAAGGACGGCAAGCCTCCTGCACCCCACCAGGACAGCCCTTTCCTGGAGATGAATCTACAGAGAGCAGGCTCATTGTGAGCCAGGCTACAGCTGGGCCTCATCTGTGCATTTGTGTTTTACAAGCAGGCGTCTTGGTGGGAGATGGGTTTTGCAGATCCCTGTAATATAGAAGCAAACAATTTAGGATGGGAGAGAGAGCACGTTTCTTACTTTAGGGGTTTGCTTCCAGGGCTTCCTTTTTTGGAAGTGTGTTCTCTTTCTCACACACACTTTTGTGCACACACGCACGCACACACACACATATTCCACCCCACAGCCTGTTCCTCAGGCTGCAGCTTCCCCAAGGAAGGCGAGTGCCCTGAGCCTGCTTCTAGCTGAGACTGGGCCATTAAGAGTCTTGTCTGGGTCCAAAAGATCTCTTTGGCTGTGTGATGCAACTTGCAGTGAACTGAGGGTAATTGCGGGAGTCACAGCAGCCTCTCAGAAGGCCGGGCACCTGAAGTCCGAGGACCCACTTTCTGTTCAACCCTGCCTGGGACCTGTATATAACAGGGCTCAGTCTCACCTCTGCAGAATAGGAATGGCGGTGCCCATCTTCCTCTCTCTTGTGGCTACTGTGAGGTTGAGGTCATCGATGAAAATATGCTTTAGAAATGAGGTTTACACAGCGAGCACAAAGAAAGGCGGACTGTTTTTCTTACTGGTGTCCAAGTCAGGTGTGGGCCTGCAGTAAAATACAAACGGCCCTGCGTGTGGACAGGGGCCATTGTGACAGTGAGGCTTGTTAGGATTACGGCATCACCCAGAAGCCTGTGATAGCTGAGCCCAACTCCAGCTTCTGATTCCAAGGGCCCGAGAGGGTACTGAAGATTTGCGTCTCTAGCAGGCTCCCAGGGCATGCAGAGGCTGCCTGCTTGGGACCCACGCTAGGAACTGCTGGGGAAAATTTGCTTTACTTTGCATTCTGGGGCAGGTGAGGCAGAAGAGGCTGGATCTCCTGGGGCGGGGGGGTTGCAGTAGTTGCAAAATGGGGCCCCAGCATGTTTGCAGCCCCATTGCCTCTCGAATGGTGGATATCCTGGGTGTGTTACTTATTTCCCTTCCAGTTCTTTCTTGTTCCTTCTTTAACAGAATATGTCCCTTAAACCAGTGTTTCCCAAATTTTAGTGTGCAAAAGAGTCATCCCAGGATCCTGCTAAAATGCAGCTTCTGAATCCACAGGTCCAGGGTGAGGCCTGGGAGTCTTCATTTTAAACACACACCAGGTGATGTCCACTGCTGCAGCTGCTGAGGAGCAAGGACCAAAACAGGCAGTTTCCAAACAGTAAAATCACTTCTGTTTTGCAGACTCAAATAGTATTTTCTCCATGAAGCTCTCATTACCCAGCTTGGTGACCCTGTGCATAGGATCTGAGCACGCACCGCCTCGGTTTCCCCTCTGCACCCTAGCGATGATAACCCTTGGCCCCATGAGGGTTGTGTGGAAGAAACAAAATGAGGCATGGACACCCAGCTCCTTTGAGGCTCTGGATAAATGTTATCTGCTGTCTTCCTCTGTCTTTTACTTTCATAACCCCTGGGTAAAATAGCCAAGGGATGTGCGTGGAGACAGATGTTGTATTCAAAGAGCCGAGATCAGTGATATTGAGCGGTTTGCTCAGGATGGTACAGGTGCATATCTGCTGACTTCAATTTTCAGGTTCAGAGTTGCGGGTTCAGAATTCAGAATGTGGATCCATCAGAGAATCTATCTAGTCACTCAGTTTCCTTTGCACTTTTGAAGAATTTGATCCTTTTTCTTTTTGAGTAAAGAGGGAGAACAGAGCCCTCTTGCCTGACGGGTGTAAACTTTAGCTTTGGAGTTGGTTTGTACCAGGGTACGTTCTTTTTCACTCACCCTCACCCCTACTTGCATAGGTAAACCGCTTTTAAATGTGTATTTTCTTTCAAAATAAAGCCACTTAAGCTTTACCAAAATGCACACCGACATGGAATTCGCATTTGGCAAACCTCTGCCGCCCGTGTTTTACTGAGTGCAGACTATTGTAAATTAAGGGAAGTAAGTCTCTGTGTGTGTGTGTTTTTTTCTACCAAACAGTTATGGAAGCAGAGCTGGTCCTAAGTAAAAGATAAATTATGGCGGAATCTAAAGAGGCATCATTTAAAAAGTGTCAGGATACAATTGGGTTCTTAAAAACCATGCAGAGCCGCTAAATTCACATGAAAATTGAGTGGAGCTGGATTGCCTGGGGTGACAGCGTCCTTGGTATTGATTTATCCCATCTGTTTGGCCGGCCCTTATGACTTGAGGCCTCTGGTGGAGAGGCGGCTTCCGCTGGGCTGGTGCTGCTGCGTGGTCTCTGCAGGTCTTCCTGGCCCCAGCCCCCAGCCAGACCTCTAGGGAGCTCGGGAAGATCCAGGGGTCTTCATAGACCACTGGGAGAAAGATACCAATGAAAGGCAACATCTACAGGGTGCACACCTTGTTTCTTATTGATTGTGATCGATTCCTTGCAATTCATCTTTAAGACTGGTTCTGGACTGAATCTCACCACTTCCCCTTTGTTGAGCTTTTAGATTAGATTGCCTACAATTGTTTGGCATTAGAATTTCCACTGTGATTAAAATCTCTGTTCCAGTGCTGTTTGCCACTTAGATTCTTACCCTGGAGTAGATTAAGGAGGTGAGACTACTGACAAAGAATAATTTGACAATATTACAAAGAATAATGTGACAATATTTTTGTCAAATTATTTCTAATAACTGTTTCCAGCAAGGTTCTTCACAACACTCTTTTCAGCATTGGGTATTCTCATTTTTTAAAATATACTTTTTTAGGTACATTTTAAATTGTAATTTTTTAGGTAGAAATTGTATTTGCAGGAAATTCAGATTTTTTTTTTTTTTTTTTTTGCCTTTTTTTAAATAAAGAAAGAGGGTGGTGGAGACTCAATTTGGCAGTACCGTGCTGGACCATACCATACTGTGCTAGGTCATGAGAGCTGGTTCTATTCATCTCTTGGGAACTATAGGCTCAGTGTCCTCTCTTTGGTGCCTTGAAATCAGCCGCAGCGAGAGCATTTACACCATGGAAATTGGCACATGCTACAAGCCGCTGCCACTGCCAACCCTTCGCCCCACTGCTTCCCCCAAGAGCTGCTGTTAACTTCTGTCAGCACATCACGGCAGCCATTTCACAACTGGCTAGAGAGGACTTGCTGGGAAGACACACAATGATAAGAAAAGCCTAGGCTCCAGTGAGAGAAGAAGCGATGGTAGTTCATATTATAATAATTGAAACTCTGTGGCCAAGGGCTGTATCTTTGTAGCACTCACCTGGCGTAGTAGGAGGGAAAGCAGTCCCTGCAAGGTCTGAGTATTCCAGGAAGGCTTTGCAGGAGAGTTAGAGCTCAAGCCAGATTCCCCAGGGGGCGCAAAATAAGAAGGGAAAGGGGCGTGAAGGCTGGAGGCATGGCGTGTTCATAGGGCTGTCAGGAGGCACCATTCCTTGTCGTAGATGATAGCTAAAATAAAAATTCCAACTGGGGCTCTGAACCTGAGCTTTGACGTTAGCCAGAGCCCTCCAGAGGCTGTGCTGCCCCTCACCTGGTCCCTCCTGGGCGATGGCCATGATGGCAGGATGCTATGCACCTCCAGTTCCTGGCATCTGGTTGCTATTTTATTAGAGGTTGGAGTTCACCCTCAACAATCTACAGCACACATGCATTTCAAAGGAAATGCTTAATTAGTCCCCAAGCCTGGGCTTCTTTCGGCTCCCAAGGAGAAATGAATTTTGTTGCCTGGATGGATCAGGGAGGACAGGTGGAGCTCTCAAGTGTATTTGTAAGTTGCAGGAGTTGTTCATTTGGAGGCTATGTGTGTAATAAATGGTACATGCTGAGGCGGTAGAGGGAAGTGAGACTCAAGAGACTGATGGCAGAGGGGCATTTATAGAAGCCAGTTCTCCATGGCAGGATTTGGGGCCAGGCAACACGGGGGAATAATTTCAGTTTTATAAAAAATTCTAATGCAGGACTGGGCGCAGTGGCTCACGCCTGTAATCCCAACACTTTGGGAGGCCAAAGCGGGTAGATTACTTGAGGTCAGGAGTTTGAGACCAGCCTGGACAACATGGTGACACCCCATCTCTAGTAAAAATACAAAAATTAGCCAGGCATGCTGGAAGGCACTTGTAATCCCAGCTACTAGGGAGACTGAGGCAGGAACTCAGGAGGCGGAGGTTGCAGTGAGCCAAGATTGCACCACCGCATACTAGCTTGGGCAGCAGAGTTAGACTTCATCTCAAAAAAAAAAAAAAAAAAGCAATTCAGACAGTTTCTTTAAACTTGATAGTGGATTCTGGGTTCTGGTGACCTTGCACCTGAGAGGCCCCAGGCAGGCCTAGGCCTCATTGAGAGAGACAGAGTCCCACTGTTAGTTCTGACTGACTGTCCTCAGGACCCTCAGCCTTAGAGCCTTGGACTTTGGCACAACCACAGGCAGGTTGGCTAAGGATGCCTGAGAAAAATCAGCCAGGCTCTTCATTTCCAAAGGGGGTATTGTGCAAGATGAGATAGTCTCTGTCCACTTGAGATGCAGGGAGACCTACACAACACACAGTAACAGCTGGGTGGTGACGGCCAAGTGACAGGCAGCCTTCCCAAACCCCTTTGTGCTCCCTGCCCCTGCCTGCTGCTGCTGTGCCCCTCTTTCCTGCTGAGCCCAGATATGTTCCTCCCCAAGGATCCAGAGAGATGAAGACCAAGAACCTATGAACAGGGCAGGTAGGAGATGTGCCTGGGCAGACAGAGCCTGACTGTGGTGACTTCTCATGGGCCAGGAAATTCAGGGGTTCATTGCCAGAGGTGGGCTTTCAGGGAGGGGAAGTTAGGGAGGGGCAAGTGAGCAGTGGGGAGCCTTGGGGGACTATGGCAGGCATGGAGTGTGATCCAGGGATGGGGAGAAAGCTGTCCTCCCCAGCTCACCTCAGCCTCAGGCATGTGTGTCTTCCATGAGGACAGCCATGGGCAATGGGCATGGCTCTGTAGTGCCAAGAGTGACTGGGAGGATGGAGGCCCTTGAGTTCTGGAACATTCTAGGCCCTTCTGGAAAGAGCATTTGGAACACCAAGCAGTATCCTTACCTGTAGGACACTGAGATGGCTGAATCAGTTCCTGCAGGTAAAATCATTCATGGGATTCATTCATTCACTCGTTCTTCATTCCTTGAGCATGAACCTGTGCCTGCTGTGGGGCAGCCCCAGACTAGTCTTCACCCAGATGCTCGTTCTACACTGTGCCTGCTCCAGTGGGAAGGCGGAGCCCTGGGCTCTGAGAGCCTGTCGGTCCCTGGCTCTTTGTGACCTCGAGAGTTCTGTGTTTTGGTTTTCTACCATCAAGTGGAGAACATCTTCCTGGCACCTCCTGGTTCAGGTGAACATGGGAACATACGTGAGCCATGGAGCAGCCTGCCAAGGGGCATGGCACTGGACCAAGGGAGCACCCACCTTCCCAGGAGGAGGTGCAGCTGTTCTCAATGCCCCCTGCCCGATGGAATCCCCTGTGGAGCTTTTTAAAATTCTGGTGCCCCGAACCACCCCAGAGAGTCCACTTCTGTACTGGGCTGAGTTTTGGCCTCTTTGGATTCCCTAATGTTTCTCCTGTGCCTCCAGGGCCTGCGATCCACCAAAGTTGGGAAATAAAGGAGGTGAGGTGGAGGCAGATGATGTCTCCCCAACCTCTACTGGCCCCTATGCTTTGGCCTCTGGTCCAGGAGAGAGAGTGGAGGGAGCTTGGCCGGTGTGGGGCAGGGAGGCAGGAAGGACAGAGCGCCTGAGCTACAGGCTTTCCCTCAGCCATTAAAGTTTATCGTTGCCACGGACAGTGATTGAAAAAGGCTTTTTGCAGGACTGAAATGTGAGCAATGAAACTTGCCAGTTGATACCGACATAGGGCACTTATCTCATAAAAATATCCTCCGTGTCAAAAGGTTTCAGTAAATGTGCCTGGAAGTATTAGCAGTCATTTCTGGCAGCCTCAGGTTCCCCTGGGGCCTGCGGTGAGGGGCTGTAAAAGGGGGCTCTCAGTTCCTGCAAAGAAGGAGGGAGGAGGGAGAGAGGGAGGAGGGGAGGGGAAGCCCAAACCCAGCCTGCTGCTGTGGGGAAACTGCCGGATCCTCAACGGGCGCCCCACAGCGACAGTGGGTGCCTGTCCCTTGTGCAATCTCCAGCTGCTGACTTACAGGGTAGGAGAACTGCCTCCCAGAGGGGCCAGCGTACTGACATCCAGCCAGCCGGGGCACGAGGTTACGTGTGTGTGATCCTGCTTCTGCTGACCTGCGAGGAGGAAATGGAGACTCAGAGAGGTTGGGAGATCTGCCCAAGGTCTCCCAGCTGTTACATGGTAGTGTCAGGGTTAGAAAACGAAAGCCCTCCTCCTGTCCACACACCCAGAGCTTGGGATGAGTTCTCTGTGTCTGGGAGCAGGGAGTTGCCAAAGACCAGGCTGACTTGGGCAGGCTTCTGTCCACTGCCCCGTGGCTGCTCAGGTCTTGGGCTTGGGGCACAGCTCAGGCCCATGTTTGGAGGGCCCTTCACCAGGAAGACATGTTCTCTAGGAAGCCCTGGGCTTCTCTTGTTCTGTTTTATTCCATCAGGACCCAACATAGCACCCAACACACCTTAGCTGATTGTGAAGCAGATGTTGGCATTGCCCTGAGGATACCAGGGGCTGATCTGGGGGTGGGCCACACTGCCCCTGCCCCTGCATGGATCCCAGTGTCCACCCAGGCGGTCAGTGCACTCGGCTCATCCTTTCCCCTGCCTGTCGCTGGGCTCCGATTACCTGCATAGCCTACTCTTCGCCATGAAGGCATGCCCTGCTCGCCGTGGGCACAGCCACCTGCCAGTGGCTGCACCTACTTGGGGAGCCCGGACCAGGAGTCTGGTCTCAGGCAGCATGGTGGAGAGCAGACAAGGTGTTCAATAGGAAGTCAAGGCCCCCAGGATGACCAGGACTCTTGGAAGTCTGACTTGAGGGGTGGTGGGAGGTAGGACCTGGGTGGCCACATCCCTGGAGTGGTTTCCCCTCTCCCTGCCTGTCCTAGCAGGTGGGTGAGGCCTACTCCACACATCAGCCCCTCGCCCAGAAGTACTGGGTACAGACCATGGGGTTTGCCCTCTCCTGCCTTGGACTCCAGGCGGGCTGGAAGGGAGTGCAGCACCAGGATCTGGATTCAGCTGGCAAGGCCAGCAGCTCAGGACTATGCCCCAGGGTCAGAAACCAAGGAGCCAGGTGAGCACCAGATATCTCAGGCAAGGGCTCTGTCCCCAGGCTCTGGCTCCAGCCACTCCCTCTCTTTACACTCTGGCTGTGTACAATCTCATCCTTATTCAAGGTCACAGCCACCACCCAATGTCTCCCGGAGGACAGCCACCCTGTGTTCCACAGCATCTCAAACTCAGCATGTCAGAAACCACCCATTTTCTCACCCTCAGAATAGGCCTTCTCCCCTGTGTCCCCTCTCATAGTTGAGGACACCACCACCCACCTAAGAATGCTTGACCCGCCCTCCCTGCATCCCCACTCAGGCTCAGCAGAGTCCTGCTGGCCTTGCATCCTGCACTGAGCGCGAGTGCCCCCCTCCCTCCTGGCTGCTTCTGCCCTCCCCGCCCTGGTAGAGGCTCTCCATCTGTCACCCAGTGGTCACAAGGTAAGACCAGCATCTTAATTCATCTCCTTATCTGCGGCATCACACACACACCCCACCCTCCACATCGACCTGGCCCTGTCATTCCCTTGCATAAACCTTCCTAATTTCTCTCCATCACCAGCAGTCTCGTGCCCAGCGTCCTTACGTCAAACCAGCCTTAGTCACGGCCCAGCCCTCACCTGCTGCCTTGCTGCTGAGGCGTCCCAGGAGAGTCCGCTGCTCCTCATCCCTACACCTTTGTGTGTGCCTTTCTGGCCCTCTCCTCGGCTTGGCTTCACCTGTTGACGGCTGTCTCCCCAATGGCCTGGGAGGTCCTTGAGACCTGGGCCAGCACTTTTTCCTCTCTGCATCTTTAGAGTGGAGTCTGGGCCTGAGATCCTGCGGGAATCTGCGGGAATCTGCAGGAATCTGCAGGATCTCGGGCCCAGAGTCTGCTCTATAGATGCAGAGAAACTTCCTTGTAAACGAGAGAAACTCCCTTGACCTGAAGACGTGGACTGCATGGCGGAGGAGACTGAACTGGGAGCCTGGCAACTCTGGGGCTCTGGGTGGCAATGGCCTCTGTGGGGAGAACCCACAGGGCTGATTTCTCCATTGATGGAGAGTGCATTTCTGCAGTCAGGGGCTTTTGCCTCTCCCCTTGTCCAGCCGGGCTCTGTAATGGGAAAGAGCAGTCACCATCTGCATGGCATCTTCCTTGCCAGCCAGTAGGCAGGGGGGGTGGCTGCTTAAGCCTGCAAGCTGGAGAATCGCAGACCAGGGTTCAGATCTTCCTTGACAGTTACTCACTGTGTGGTCTTGGATGAGTCATGTACTCCTCAAGCCTCCCATTTCCTCAGTGTAAATGGGGGTGGTGATCATAATC
>PVKP010006849.1:0-55358 GCA_004027715.1 Plecturocebus donacophilus | reverse complement strand
GCTGCCCTCATTGGGCATTAATTGATCCTCTTTCACTGTCTGGGACAGGCGGCTAGACTGTCCTCAGGAGCCCTGGCACAGGATGGCCTCGTGCTCACATGAAGCCCTATTATAGGTCATTAAACCTGCCCCTGGCTCTGTGGGGTCAGCAGTGGGTCAGCAGTGGGGACTTTTGTTAGTGGGGACTCTGACAGCAGAGGAGCTGTGGTCTGAAGGGGGCCTGGTTTGGTGGTCTGTGCACTGAGCCATGCTTGGCTTTGGCCTGAGTGGAGCTGGCCCTTGGGGCAGGGTGCCCAAGACTGTCCAGAGTGTGGCATGAACATGGCTTTCAGGGTGACTCATTTGTGCACACTTGGGTAGAACAAGAAAAGGGGCATCCCACCTCCCCTCTGGGCAACTGCGTGGGGACACCTTTCCCAGCCCCTTTCGTATTGAGGCCCCACCTTCCGAGCACTGGATCTGCTCCACCCTGCAGACTCATGCTCTAGAGTCATTCTCTGTGGGCCCCTCTCAGCACCTGAAAAGGGAAAAGAAGCCTGAGTTCTGGGCTAAGAACTGTGAGGCAGGAGCCTGCAGCCATTGGGATGTGGAAGAAGGCAGTTTCCCCTTCCTAGGAGGGAAGCCACCCTGCCCTCAACCCAGAGCTGGCCACTGCTTGGGCCCCCAGCCCCAGCCCCTCCCACCAATGGGCCACACATGGCCTAGGCCCTGAAGCTGTGGTTTAGGGGAAAACCAATGTTATGGGAATAGCTCCCGGCTCTAGCTGGCGTCACTCCAGCCTGGAGGCAGATTCGGGGTGGGTGGTTTGGTTTGGGAATCTTAGTTTGCCCAGAAAGGAAGCGGGGAGTCAACCACTAAGCAGAGTCCTGAATGGCTGATGGCTGGAGGACAGACGGTCTGCAGGAATCAGATGCAGGCTGGGAAGGCTTCGAGTTAGTGCCCAGATTAACCCTGCCTTTGCCTGTGCCTGGAAAGTGCATCCCTCACCCAGGGTGGGGAGTTGGGGTAGGGTGTAGTCCACGGCTTGTGCTGAGGAGTTAACCTCCTGCAGAGAGGCTGTGAGGCTCCCCCAGTTCTCCGGTCCCCAGAGCCACCAGAAGCCGTTGGATTGTGGTGTGATTGTTGTCACTCCTACTTGGGAATAAATGCATCCTCCGCCTTTTGGCTGGCTTGGTGGGGGGTGCTCCTGCCCAAGGTGCTCTTCCTGGTTGGGTCCCACAGCGAGATCACCTGGAGGTGCTCCCACCTGGTGTTCCCTGGCCGGCTGGGCCCTGCAGCCTCTTCTCAAATGTGGTCCTACTGTCTCCCCCCCGACCAAGCTCAGCTCCCTCCCCTGCTGTGCTTCTCTCAGCCTCTATCTCTGGTCAGCCCCACCCCATGTCAGCTTCCCCCCACTGCACCTGACTCTGTCCCTTGCTGTGAATTGTCTTTTGCAAAGTGCCATCCAGAAGGAAAGAAATGCTCAAGGGACATTGATTTCATGGCTCCAGACCTGGCAACTTGATGCTCAGAGGCATACAAATATGCTTCTGTGATGGTGGTTAGAGCGTGCACACCCCTCATTTGTAAACCCACGCTACAGGTGGGGACAGCAGACTCTTCATAGGACTTCCTACAGATTAATTCCATAAGGGACCCGTGACTGACGTCATAGCTACAGCTCCTCTGCGTAGGGCCAACTGAGGGTGGAGTGAGCCTCAGTCCACCATACTTGGGGCTGTTGGTCCCATTTCCCTCTGAGTTGCCTCCGTGTCCCTCTGCTGTGATGTCTTTCTTTTAGCTGTCATGTCCCAACTCCGATCCCCCTGGGGCATCTGGTCAACCCTTGCCTGTGAGGCCTGTGGCCATCCACAACTTATAAGCTAGCAAGCAATTTGGGGCCTCCCAGTGGTCAGCAGGCCCGAGGCAGGGCTGACAGCAGGGCCCTCAGCCACCTGGTCCCTTGGCAGGGTCTGTCAGGGCTTCTTACCTAATCAAGGGATGGGTTTTAATTTATGCAAATGCAGAGGGATGGTGGCAGGGAGTCACAGACATTCATCACCCCATTTCCTAGCACCAGTCATTCATCAGAGGGGCCTTAAAGATAATACACTTTTTGTTTAAGGCAATTACTTAATCTTGACAAACTCCTGTGTTAAGCAGGGCTATTATCGGGGCCCATCATTAATCAGCGCAAAACCAAGTGGGTGCTTTTTCTGAACTGCAATCACTCTTGGGGACCCAGGGTGGGCCCTTTGCCATCCTCGCCGCCCTAATTACACAAGCAGCATGCTAACAACCAGCATCCCGCACGTGCCACAGGGGCGCCAAGCCACAGGCAGGAGAAGGGCCCATTTTTAACGCCAGTCAGAATGTTTTCCGAGCCAGGCAGAATGATCCATGGGGGTTATTAGCAGCCACCAGGAACACAGCTGGGGAAGCAGATAACTCCCCTCCCCTGGGTCCCTCTCGGACTTGCCTCCGACTTCACTGGGTACCTGGGCAGCGCTTAGTTGCTGCTGCATGGCAGACCCATTCTGTTTTAAGGGGTTACATTTCCTTTTGGAAAGCCCACGAATGAAGTGAAAATAACAAGGCTGGCCTCGTGTTTCCTGGAATCTGTTGGTATTCCAGGATTATATAAGCAGCACTCTTCGACCTCCTTACTAGGGCCTGGGTGGGAGAGTGCTGCTCCTCCCTCCATCACACACCTGTGGCCCTCATCACACCACTGCCTGGCCCAGGCTGCCCTGAGCGGGAGTGGGCGCCCAGAAGAACGGGGGCTGAGTCGGGCAAAGACTGAAACCTGGGCCTTCCCCTGGCCTCATTTCTTCTTCCTGGTCCTAGAAGAGCTGACACTGCCCCACCCCACCCGACTCATGTCTGGAATTCGAAGGAACGGGCCTGAGGCCCAGCTGTGACACAGATTAGCCATTTGGGTGACTCAGGGCAAGTTACTGAACTCTCTGTGCCTTAGTTTCCTCATCTGTAAAAAGGAGATTGTAGTAACAATACCTTCATCAGTTATTACGAGGATGAAATGAGTTAACAAATGTGACGTGCTCAGGAAGGCACCAGTGTGAAGGAAGCCCCGTGCACTGGCTGTGAGAACCACTTCGGTTTTCAGTCTCCAAGGAAGGACCAGCATGTGGCTGACTCCTGGGACCTGCTCTGTCTCCTTCTTGCTGTCCCAAGCAACAAAGCTTTCTCTCCTCGGTCATAAATTAGTTCAGACTGACCGTCGGTAGCTACTGGCCACCCTTGTTATCCCTGGGTTCTGTTTTCCAGTAGTGGAAGGAGTCACTCATTCATGCATTCATTCATTCACTCACTGGGCACGTATTCCTCACCTCGTCCGTGCCACGCGCTGCGTTGGTTGTTGGTTTACAGGAAATGGTGTACAGGGAATATCTTCTGCCTGCTGTGAAGGAGGGTGGCAGAAGAAAAGTCCAGGAAGCCTCCTGCAGGCAGGCACTATGGACTGGGGTTGCTGAGGGCGGGCTGAGCTGGCATGATGAGGACAAGGGGGTGTGGTGGCACAGGGTGGGGGCTGGTTGCAGCCTAGGAAGCATGGCGTCTCCAAGACTATCATTTGACCGTGAGGCTGGGAGAGTCTATGGGGCAGAATCTGGAGGGTCCTGAGTGCCAGGCTGCGGCTTTTGACTCCATTCTGCTGGCAACGGCAGGACTTGGGGTCCGCCTGTCAGTCACTCAAACCCTCCTCCCGGTCCCCTCTACTGGGGTGTGAGTGGACCTATGGAGCAGGGCCTTTGCCCACAAACACCTCAGATGAGAGTGCACAGGCCAGGCTGCTGTTGGGTTTGTGGAAGGGCAGCTCTGGTTCCTCCAGCCCCAAAACACATTGTGTTTGGGAGTATTCCCCAAGATTTTAAACCCTGTTTACTTTAAAGGAAGTAGACTCCGTCTGCTTTTAATTCACACGCTTAGCTCATCAAAATATTGTTTTGCAAGAGGTTTTTTTTGATGTCAGGAAGGCTTTGGAGTGTTTTCCTCCTTCCTTTCTTCTAGTCTTATTCTAGGAAGCAAGATTCTGGGTATTGCTCGGGGCTGGAGGGTTGGGTCATGAGGCTGCATTTTTGTTGGTGTCAGTTTCTAAACCAACAAAAAAGGGGAGCAGGCTTTTCCCATGGACTCACAGACTGGCCTCCAGTCCTGCTAGTGGACACTGTATCCCAGTAAAGAGAAATACTGTTTCCATCCGCCAGTGTCCTTGGTGGGGAGTGTGGGGAACGTGGTGGGAATGGCACGTGCTCCATCATTCAGTTAACTGGGTCCAGAATCACACGGGCAGGGAGCCAGGGTTCCGGAAGTGTAACGTGGCTTGGCCGGTGTTTCTCCATGGCCCTACCACACTGCCCCTCATGATCCCGACATGGGCTTTGCTTTCTGGGGACCCTCTTATTTGTCAGAAAGTCTCAGGAGTCCACACACTCATTCCCATGTTTGGGAACACTCCAAGCTTATCAAGTATGCAGCAGGCAGCAACCCAGGGCGAAATCAAGGGAGGCGCTCCTAGCCAGTTCTGTGCGAAGAGGTCAAACGTGTGGAAGGGTTGGGGAGGGAGCCAGAGGCTGACTTACTCCCCTGGGTGGGGCAGTGGCCTCACCCATAGAATTGCAAGTAACCCTCCTACAATCCTGGGAATGCTTGTGAGTTAAATACATGGAAGGGAGGGAGTAAAAGAGGGAAGAAATAATAACTGCTTGGGCCTGGTGCTGTGGCTCATCCCTATAATCCCAGCACTTTGGGAGGCCGAGGCGGGTGGATCACCTGAGGTCAGGAGTTCGAGACCAGCCTGGTCAACATGGTGAAACCCTATCTCTACTAAAAATACAAAAATTATTTGGTCATGGTGGTGGGCACCTGTAATGCCAGCTACTTGGGAGGCTGAGGCAGGAGAATCACTTGAACCCGGGAGGCGGAGGTTGCAGTGAGCTGAGATTGTGCCACTGCACTCCAGCCTGGGTGACAGAACGACTCTGTCTCAAAAAAAAGAAGAAATAATAACTGTTTGTTCAGCAGTCAATTTAAGTGACCAAATAGAAGTTGGTAGGAAGCTAAGATTCAAAAGTGAGGGAGGACTCAGGTTTGGGGAGATTTCTCATCAGCATATTTTGTGTATCGATGGGACTTTTACTAAGCTAGATGAGAATTCCAAAGTGGTTGGAAGTCAGTAAGGATAACGACTTAGGCCTGAGCTGTTCAGTATGGTAGCCTCGAGCTGTGTGTGGCTGACTGCTTACAATGTGGCTATCCTAGTGGAGATGTGCTGTGAGTGCAGGATAGATGCCAGGTTTTGAAGACGCAGTAGAAATACAAGCATGTAACACATCTCATTAATAATTTTATACTGGTTCCATATTGAAGTGACAGTATTTTTGATATACTGATTCAATTGTATTGTTAAAATAATCGCCTGTTTCTTTTTAGTTTTTTTTAAAGTGTGGCTCCTAGAAAAATTATGATAACATATGTGGCCACATTGTATTTCTGTTGGCCCGGGCTGCATTGGATGGGCGGATACCTAGGGAAGATTCTAGTCCAAGGTAGAGAGTGTTTTAAAGGATCCCTTTGAGTAACATAATTATTGGGACTGATAAGCGGCTCCCAGGAAGTGGTCCTTATGCGACCTGCTTGGATGAAGAAATGGAGGGCATTTTGTCATTCACCTGTTGACTGCAGAAAGATAGCCTGGCCCCAGTGCTTGTTTGCTTGTCCAGGTGGCTGATTCCGCTACCTGGTTTTAAAGGTTATTGATTGTCTGTGGCAGGCCCTGCCTCAGAATGCAGCCTGGAATAAAGAGGTGCCTTGGCTCAGCCTGGGAAACCATCACCAGTGCCTGGTGGAGACCAAATATGGTGGCCTCACTGTCACCTCGAAAACTATGAGGGGCTTAGTGCTCTTGGCAGTACGTGACTCAGGACCTATGAGCCGATCAGCAAACCTCTTGCTGGGGCTCTGCAGGAGAGGAGCTGGACACTAGTTAAGTACAAGTAATAGCAAGTGACACCTTCAGGACCCATGGGGACGAGACAGAGGAGTAGCCTGGTCATCCTCCTGAAAGGGCTAAATGCCCTATGACACGTGAGCTTCCTGGATTGGGACCAGTGAGCATTGCCGCTGACAAGCTCCCTGCCAATTGATAGGGTCACCAGTGTGTGCTGGCAAGTGAGTCTGTAAGGGGCAGCAAGATTTTAGGGGAAAGCCTGAATCCATCCCAGGCCACCTGGACTAGCCCTGGCCTGTGAGTCAGTCACCAAGTCCTGTTGATCCTCCTTGAAATGCCTTATACCCATCGTTTCTATGTATTACATCATTCATCCAAGAAGTTAGATTCCCAGCTGATTTGGCTGAAAGACCTGTGGAAGGAGCACTAGGGCCTGGGCACCATCTCCTTCATGCTCCTGGGCTGGATTCCTGCTTTCTGCATTGCATTCTGCAAGGTGCCAGGGTCCCTGGGAGACACTGTCCTCCGGGCTTCAAATCTATTGTGTTTTGTGGTGGGGAGGCCTGCACACTACTTTTTTAGAAACATTCTGTGGCCAAGACAGAGTTTTCAACCTTAATCAAGCTGGACCATCCCTATTGTTTCTTCCAGCACTAAAATTCTCTAATCTGGGACCCCACATGTCTACCCAGACAGGTGGGGAGCCCACCCCATTCCCTATGATGATGGGGATCCCAAGTGTCCTCTGGAGCTCAGCCCCGTCTCCCACCCCTTGCTAAAGAGGCAGGGCCCAGCAGAGGGGTCCATAGGGACGGCCACACTGGCACCCTTGGGGGCTCTACTGTGTGCCTGGCCCTGCACAAGCTCTTCTCCACTTCACAGTCTCCCTCTGACATGGTCCCTGTCCCTATCCTCATTTTACAGATGAGGACACCAAGGCACAGGAAGGTTCAGTGAGTCAGCAGTGGAGCCAGACTTGGCTGGGGCACCGGCAGCAGCCTCAGGGCTGTCCTCTGGGACACTATGCCACCTCTTGTTGCCTGTCTTCTTGTCACCTCAGGGCCACTATTACAGGGAACAGATCCCATGACCACCTGGCTCCCGAGTGGCAAGGCCCACATGGCACGAGGCCAGATGTGCAGGTCCCTCTGCGTCCCTGCCTGCGCCCGCCGGGAGACCAGTGTCAGGACTCTGCCTGGCATGGAGTGGCTGTGCTGGCTTCAGCCCAGCACGCTCTCTCTTTCAGCAGCTAATTTGTCAAGTAACACCTCAGCCTGCGGTGGGCAGTGTACGTGGACAGACCAGCAGAGGCCACGGTCCTGCTAGTCTGTGTCTGCAGGGCAGGCCTGATTACATGAGTGGCCTGGGCTCAGCCAGCCGGACACCAGCCAGCTCGTGGTGTTGGAATTTCCTGTCTGATTTTAATTTCTTTCCCCACTTTTTTTCCCCCAAGTAAGACAGAAGCACTTTTTAGTTGCATGCTGTGGAGTGGCCATTCAGGATATTAGTCTTATTAAATGCTTCCTGTGGGCTGGTGGCTGGGCATCAGGAGGGCCTCTGGAAGTCCCTTGTCCTGTGGCTTATTATTGAAAATCATGGTGCCATTGCATAAGGCCCTGAAGCCAGCCCTGTCCAGCCCTGGGCAAGAAGGCTTTCCATGACTCCTGCTCTTTTGGTGCTTTCTGCCTCTGATGCTTAGGCCAGTGGCTTCGTCCTCATTGGAGAACACCTGGTTATCTGGGGTCATGTGGCTGAAGGGCTGGCCTTTGAAAGTGTTAGGATCTCAGAACAGACCAAGGCTCGCTAGCAAGGGGAGGAAGTCCCTGGCAGCTTCCCCCAGCCCTGGTGTGCACTTTCATTCTCGTACCATCAAAAAGCTCAGACCCCTGAATGCCTTCCAAACCTGCATTCCCAGTGACACCCAGACCCCTTGCAGCTGCTGCTCAGAAGCCCTGGTAAATGGTCGTCGGAATTAAAATGTCACCCCTACTGCTGCCTCTCTGATCTTCTGTGTTGAATTTCTCCAGCTAGTACAATACCTGGCAGGCGCACGGACGTGAGAAATGATTTCCCCTTCCTTACTGAGCAAGTGGGAACCACAGAGCCATAGCAAGTGTGGAAATGGAAAAGTGCCTGTGAGTCTCCCAGTGTGGTCCCCGTAGCCGCAGCCTCTGCATCACTGAGAATCTGTGAGACATGCCCAGTATCACTGAGGCAGGAGCTCCGGGGACAGGGTCCAGCCCCAGCCTGGAAAGCACCTGTGTCAGGGCTAAGTAGGTGCTTCCTCATGTGCTTCTTATTCTGTATATTACATCTTGTTTTCCTCTTGAGGACACCAGCAAGCGAGCTTCCTAGACCTGTATGTATAAGAGAGGCCACATGCTTTGCACCAGGGCTTACACTTCACTTGGTTCAGTGCCAGGGCACAATTGGGCATCCTGGGCTGTCTGCACTGCCCGAGCCTGAAGAACCTGCCATCCTCCCCCTTCCTTCTGGCTCTACCACGTCAGGCCTCTTCCAGGGAGCCTTCCTGGCTGCTCCAGACCTCATGGAAATCTCATTTTCCTGACTTGGAGGCCACTTGGGCAGTTTGTGCTGCGTGGGCCTCGCTGAATCCAGGTCAGGCTCTCCAGCTGTGGCAGCGGCTTACACAGCAGCACCCCTGGGGCACTCTCTGGGCGGCAATTTTGCCTCTTGTTCTCTGTGGCTTCCAGAACACATGAGCAGCGTCCTCTTACGTTGACCAAGTAGGGGAAGCCTTGGCCTGTAGCAGGCCATGTGGTTGTGACTTCCATTCTCTAGGCTGTGGTTGGCTGTGGAGGGAGAACTCTGCCCTGGGTGATGAGCAGCTCCACCGTGGATTCCAGAGACAGCTGCGGAGCTGGGCTTGGTGGGGCCTGAAGCCTGTGTATGTCAAGGACATATTAGTGGGGCGATGTGTCTAAGCCATACTGTGTCCCTAGATCAGACCTGGGTGGCTGAAGGGGAGAGCATTCAGCCTCTTCTTTGAAGCTGGTGTTGTCGTTTCTGCTATCTTCTGGGAAGCCTTTAGGTTCCACTTCCCTGGGGATTGGGCCTGGGATCTCCACAGGAATAGGAGAGACCAGAGTCCTGCTTCATGGGATTTGTGACAAGCCCAGAATAAACGGCCAGAAGAGACCTTAGCCATGCAAACAGCAAGCTGACATCCAGCACCATCGGGGAACCCCTGGCCTTCTGGGGTTTATTGCCAGAATGATGGTGCCGATCGCCATCCTTAACCATGAGATTAACATGTTTCGTTTCATAAGGTGTCTTACCATTCCTGTTTCATATAGGATTAAATGGTTTAATGGACCAAATTGTGCATTAAGCGTGGAATGGAAAAGTAGCAATCGCTCTCACTTTCTTTCTGTCTGTTGAGACTGGAGAGTCTTTGATGACCACATACCCAGTGGTGCACTTGTTTGACAACTCAGACCTGGCCCAGGGCCCTGAGACAGCACTTGTGTGCATGCAGGCCCCACTCCGTCCTCCTGAGCCTATACAGACCCTTCATGGCAGAGCCCAGAAGCAGCCTGAAGATGCAATGCCCTGCCCAGCCTTGCCCTCCTGGCAGCTTTGTCCAGGCCATCCATGCCCCCACTTTCCTGGAGGGGAGTAGTACTGGTTTGGTGTAACAGAATTGAACTGTAGAGGGGACCCCATCCTCTGCATTGCTGCCTTGCAGCACACAGGAGGGGCCTTGCATGCGATATTGCAACCTGGGACCTGGGCACATCCCCTTCTGCCTAGGGCATCTCCTGCTGCCGACTTTCCCAAGAGGGGAATTATTGCTGCAGCCAAGGGGTTATGTGGCTGATGTGATAAAGAGAGAGGGAGCCCTCCTTTTAAACAGAATTCATGACGTGTTCACCTGAACTTCCAGACCACCGTGTAGGTTCCCTCTCTACTTATTTTCTCCCGGCAGCAGACAGTAGGGAAAGATTAGTGGGAAACAACGGAGCTTGGAGTAGCCAACCTAAGCCCTCTGGGGAAGGGTATCTGGGAACGGGTGGGCGGCCAGCAGGGATTAATTTATAAAAGATCTTTCCTGCAAAGCTATGACTTCCATCAATTCCTCCATCCTCACTCTGTCAAGCAGTGAGTTTGCACAGAGTGTACATGTAACAGTGGATGCCACATTTGAGTTTCTGTCTGATACATCTCAATGTCCCTTATCTGGGAATGGAGGAAAAGTTCCCTTCATTGCCATAGCACTGGGACCCTTGTCACATCTGCTCAGAGATGGGGAAGGGCACTATCACTTATTAGGTTTCTATTCTGTGGGCACCATAAATATTCTTTTTTGCGGGGGGGGGGTGGATACAGAGTCTTGTTCTGTCTCCCAGGCTGGAGTGCATTGGCACGATCTCGACTCACTGCAACCTCCAGGGTTCAAGTTATTCTCCTGCCTCAGCCTCCTGAGTAGCTGAGATTACAGGCCTGTGCCACCATGCCTGGCTAATTTTTATATTTTCAGTAGAGATGAGGTTTCCCCATGTTGGACAGACTGGTCTTGAACTCCTGACCTCACGTAATCCACCTACCACAGCTTCCCAAAGTGCTGGGATTACAGGTGGGAGCCACTGCGCCCAGCCCACAATAAATATTCTTCACAGCAGCTGGATTATTGTAATTCCTATATTACAGATGATGAAACTGAAGCTTGAAACGCTCATCACTTGCTAGCAAATGACAGAGCCATGGTTCATACTCAGATCTGTCTGGATTCATGGCTCAAGTGTGTTCTGCTCCTGTCCCAAGCTCCTTAGACAACAGGGACAGGTGATGTCCTGTAGGACTGTCCTTTGGCTGATGTTGATGCAGGAGCAGGCTGGACTTCACTCTGACTGTAAAGGTCACCTTGACTTCCAGCCTGCCCCTCTACTGTTTTTTTCCTTCCTCTACACTAGCACCTTCTTTTGCCAAAGATATTAGTGTATTTTGTGCCTAGGTCCTTTCATAAGGAGAAAAGCAACCGATAAGCCACCTACACTTTAGTGGGAATTCATTCCCATGACTTTCCCAAGTTCTGTTTGCTTCTAAGAAGATAACACTGTGCTGAATATTATTTAATATGCAAGGAATTCTAAGTTAAAAGAACATGATTAAGTAACCATTAACCGGAGAATTCCAAAGACCCCCATAGTGAGAATGAAATTGGAGGTCAAGAAGCACTTCCCCACTCATCCCAGTGCCATGCCAAGTAAGAATACCTCCACTTCAGCTCATTGGAGTCCACTCCAGCACACAAGAGTGCCCGATGCACACAGGCGCCCTATGAGTGCTTTGTGTATGAGTGCTGTGAGAGTCCCACACAGATGGAAGGCCTCCTGGCCTGAAGGCTGTGAAGGTATGGGCGGGCATCTCAGAGGTCACCTGAGTGTGGCAGGTGGACAGGGCATGGGGACCTGTGGTCCTGACACAGGGCCTGCCCAGTGAGTGCAGCATGGCTGCTTCTAAGGAGTCTGACTCCACGTGGATCCACCACAGTCCCCTGGGATTCACCCCCGAAGCATGGGAGCCAATCCCTGGAACCCTCCACAGCAACACTCAGCATCACCAGGCTTCCCCATCCCGGCCACAGCCGAGGGACTGAGGGCCCTGGCATTCAGAACCAAAGGCCCCATCACGCCCTTCCTTGATCCTGGTCATGGATGCTGCTACCGCAGTGGCCTCCTACATGGTGACCCTGGAGTGTGGGCCAGTTGCCCAAGAAGGATGAGGATCCAGGCCCCAGCCCTGCCATTGCCTCCCTTTCCAGCGCACAAGCTGCACTGAGATGTGTTTGTGCTGCCTCATGGTAACACAGATCTGTATCGTGCAAGGCTGGGCCTCACCTTCCCTCCATCAATGCTGGGCAACTTGGTTTCTCTCTGAAACCCGTTTATTCTCCAGTCCAGGCCAGCCTGGTGCATAGCGGCCACGTGCTTCTGAGCTAATTCCCTCCTGCAGTCTTGATGGAAGAGACTGCGGTAACTGGAGACGGTGCTAATCTCTAGGACTGGACACCCCAGAGGGCCGGGACATCCCCAACACAGCCAGTCTCTCCTGGGAGGTGGCTGCTTTCACCTCGCTGGCCTCTCCGCCATGGAACAGCCCCTCGGGCCTCTTTGGGAGCCCAGCCACGGGGCAGTGTCTCTGCGCTGTGGCAACACATGACTTCATCCGACGAGAATTCCTCCGGCTGCTGACAGAGGCTGCCCGGTCACGTTTCCATGACCCAGTTTTCCCCATTCTTTGTCTGACTCTGCGGACCCCTACCTCCTTCTCTCCCCCAGGAATCCACTGGATCATTGCTAATGGGGCATTAACTTGAGCCAGGCTTCCAGGAAAGGGTTGTCCTTGCCCCCTCACCGCCCTTGTCACTGACACAGGGAGACCATTACACCCAGGACACTGCGCACACCAGTGTCCCCTCACCCTGAGACAGCCATCAAGGAGCGATTTGATGTTGAAACTGTTGCATAGAAAATTCCAGGATTTTAAAGAAAAAGCCATCACTCGGCCACCCTCAGCTTCTTAGGCTGTTAGGCTTTCTGTGTAGGATCAAAAACAAATGTGCATCTTTTTTCTAGAGGGGAATGGTGATCCATTGAAAATTCCCATCTTAGAGGTTCTTCCTCAGAAACTTAAAAAGCGAGTCGTTTCTTTGAAATGGCATATGGGGTGTGTGTGTTTGGGGGCAGGGTGGTGTGTGTGTCCCTCTGCCGGAAGGACATGATTAAATTTGGATTTTTTCTTTTACTTGGGAAAAAAAACTGTAAAAGCCAACAATGAAAGCCGTGTGTGCAAGTTTCTGGCTCAGGATGTCACTCAAGGCAGTGCCTGTTCTACCCACGCATCTTTATGTTCCTCGTGGGCTTCTGGAGCCTCTGGATGCAGTGGTTTCTCACCAGAGCTGGAAAGCAGAATTTTCCCCTCCTCAGCCTGGCTGGGGGCTCTGAGCAGAGCACTCACTTCTGAATGTTTCCATCAGGGGCTGTGGGACAATTCGTTCTGGCCTGAAAGAGACCACCAATGAGTCAGGCTCAACCTTCATCCCTCAGGTTGCTTGGGTGAAAAATTGGTCTGTAGAGACAGTGTGTGCACGTGTGTGCATGTGTGTGTAGGGGGGTGTTGGGGTGCCATCCTAATGTAACTGGGCTCAGAGGACAGGGGCTGGGGCTGGTATGTCAAGTGGGTTTGGAAGGGTCACTGGGTCAGTCATTATACATATAAGGCCACAAAGATGAACCAGCACCTGCACCCAGAGCCCCGGTCTGGGCCTGCTCAAGGGGTCCCTCCTGAAGCCTCGAGATGTCACTGGCTGGAATAAGCAAGGCCTTTTCCCTGGGAAGTGAGTAACCATTTACAGACAGCAGCAATGTGCCAATAGGAAGGGACCTCAGAGCTCCTCTAATCCCTGTTGTATGAGGAGTGTGAGATTCAGGGAAGGGACAAAAGTTCCCCAAAGTTCCATGGCCACCTAGTGGCAGGGCCAGCCTGGGATTCCTGGTGGATGTGCATCACTGTCCCACAGCACCTGGACCCTCAGGACCTCCCAGGGGCTTCCCAAATGGCTCAGAAAAAAATCTCAAGGTTCTTCCCACAGCCTGGCTAGTGTGCTAGGACCTTCTTCCCTGTCTTTCCACCTCCATCCATCCTTCTGTGCCTGGCTAATTACACTGAAATCACTGAGTTCTCCTGCCACCAGCTCTTTGCATTCCCTCTGCCCCAAGTTCCTTCTCTGGGTGGATCATGAGGTCAAGAGTTTGAGACCAGCCTGGCCAACACAGTGAAACCCTATCTCTACTAAAAAGACAAAAATTAGCTGGGTGTGGTGGCGGGCACCTGTAATCCCAGCTACTTGGGAGGCTTAGGTAGGAGAATCCAGGAGGCGGAGGTTGCAGTGAGCCGAGATCCCGCTATGGCACTCCAGCCTGGGCAACAGAACTAGACTCCATCTCCAAAAAAAAAAAAAGAGGGCAACTTACCTCCATGCCTCATCCGTGTCTCCTCTGTTCCCTCTCCCTGGTGGATTTCCTCCTGAGTTCCCTCTCTGACACTGTTATAAATACATTTGCTGACTTGTCCACCACCTGTCTCCCCTTACTGGGCTATAGTATGGGCTATCTTGTCACGACACTGTTCCCAGGGCCTAGAATACTGCCTGCCATGTAGCAAGTGCTTGATATAAGGTAGATCATGCATGCATAAATAAATGAGTGAATCAATGTTTCTAGATGACAGCTGTCCATACTTCACAACTGCTGATGTGAACAGATATGGTCTCCTCTCTGAGGGTGAGCAGAGGGGTCTGGGCAGGACCGTGGGTGTAACTCCTTGCACCTTCCCCGACCAGCTGACTTTATGCACCCCCATCCATCCTGGGGCAAACACTGTGCTACCGTATTGGGGCAGCAGTGCTGGGGCTTGTGCATGCTAGGTGCTGGGCTGGGCTGTGTAGGGGAAACAGTGAGACCACCAGTCATTTACAGCCTGATGGATCATTGCTTTTATGAAAGTAGAGTCACACCATTGTGAGCCTTGATGCTCTTTCCTGAAAAATGGGAGTAAGAACAAAGTTAATCGTAAAACTAAAGGTGCTGTCAGCAGAGCCCCATGAGGCAGCAGACTGAGACCAGCCCCCGCAGCATCAACCCTGGTGAGCACATTGCCACTCTGCCCTGGCTAACCTCACACATCACCGCCGGAACAGGAGGACCCACTAACACGTGTTACCAGGCTCCTCCTGGGAATTCCAGAGGGTGAGAGAGGGGTGCAGCCTGCACATTCCACAGGTGATACAGGCTCCTGGAGAGCAGCAGAGCTGGTGGGAGGTGCTGCCTCCACCCCAGGAGCCGCCAGAAAACAGAGGGCAGGCCCTGCTGCAGCAGGACTCTGAGGGGCCCTTCCCCAGGCCTCTTTCTGGAAGCCTTAGGCCCCTCCTCCAACACACAACACATGCACATACACACAGTAACACATACATATACACACAGCACACACATATACACAACATACACATGCAACACGTGCACATACCCATGTACGCAGCAACACACATGTACACATACCACACAGCATATGCACATACACATAGCAACACACATAGGCATACCACATACATGCACGTATACACAGCAACACACACGTACATATACACAGCAACATGCACATACACTCAGCTACACACATGCACACATAGACACAACACACATACACATATAGCATATGTGTGCATGCACATAGCAACACATATAGCACACATGCACACATACACAGCAATACATGCATACACATACAACATAGCATATCCACATACAGCACAGCACACATCACATGCACATACACAGCAACACACATGCACGTACAGTAGTACATATAAAACACACACAAAGACACACTACAACAGAGACACACATCACACACTACACACTACATACTACATGTACTCACATGCATACACAGTACACACATACACATACATACACCACACACACTACACTTAGACACATACCACACATATGCAAACACACCCCCACACACATACACACATACAGACACACACACACACACACATACACACCACACACACATATACCCCACACTACTGCTTGGTCTTGTGGGGCAGAGAGACAGCCTTAGTGCTTCCTGTACTTCATGTTTGCCTGGTAAACCCCTGAAACTCACAATGTTCCATAGACCTTATAGACCTGAATGAAGTTTCCTGAATCCTGAATCTTGAGCAGAGCATGTCAGCTCATAGCTGAGGGTAGGGTGGGGTAGTCTGGGCTCTGGTGGCATTGGGAGACTCCCCTTAGCCTCTGTAGGAGCAAGATCAGTAATGGCAGGGCACACAGAGCGCTGGGCTATGTTATGGCCTGTGTGAAGACCAGGAATCCCAGGCTGAATGCAGCTTCCTGGGGTCGCTGGGGGGACCCAGGAGCTGGTATATGCAAAGTGCTAAGAGCAGACATGTGGACTGTGTGTGTATTTGTTAACTAAAGTCAGCTGACCTGTACATACCTATCACAAACCCATCCGCATTTCTTTAAAATATTCAGAAATCCAAACGTAATCCTGCTTCCCGCTGGGCTGTGGCCTTCAGACTGAGGGAGAGTCAACTGAGAAATCCCTACTTCTTAGACCTTTTCCCAGTATAACGACTTTGTTAAAAGCCTTGTTTTCCTAAAGCCTATAATTATGTTTGCCTTCAGGGTACCCAGGATTTTTTTTTTAAATAAACAAAGAGCATCCTACAATTATCACGATGATTTGTTGAGGGCAGGCCAAGTTCGGACAGGAGGCTGACTCAGCTCTGGGAACTGACACGCACGTGCTGGTGATTTCGATCCTGGGGGTACCCGATGGCATTCAGGGGTCAAGAATTAGTATTAAGAGCTGGAGAACTAACAGATCCACATAGATGTCCACTTTATGCTGCCAGAAAAACAGGACAGCAGTTGGGTGGGATTTGGCCTTCCCGAGGCTGGCGGCGCCGTCTGTGGGCCCTGCCTTCACAGATGACTCTAGGTAAACACCTCCAGCCTGTGTGCACTGCAGCATCCGGATGCCGCAACCTGCGCTGCCGGAGCCACACGCAGCCGGGGCCAGCATGGGCAGAAGCCGGCGGAGTTGGAGCCTGTCGCTCTGTCAGCCCTGATTTGCGGGCTGAGTCCAGTTTCGTGGCCCTGCCTATAATCTCCCTGAGTTCAAAGAGTGCTTAGCTGCTTGTCTTTGTCAAGAGCGCAGTTGGGGATCTTTTATGTGGAAGATGTAGGATTCTCGGGCGGACTTTGATTATTTATTCATCCCCCTTCGTGGTGTGTGATTGCGCAGGCACCGCAGAGCCCCTTGTCCTGGCTGCTCTTGCTATGAAATTCATTGAGCTTTAAAGCCCTTTGAAAGTAGCTTTTTGAGGGAGGGGAAAAGTTTTTGAAGTCTTGTTTCTCTCTCCCACTCTGCAGTGCCGCAGCACCTCTTGCCACCATTCCATGCGCCACTACCCATTGACATGCGACACCAGGAGGGAAGGTACCATTATGAGCCTCATTCTGTCCACGGCGTGCATGGGTAAGTCCTGCCCTCTGCCTGCTGCTCCCTGCGTGCAGTCACCTGCCATGGGGAGGCTGGGCCGGCAGCCTCAGCCAGGTCTCCTGCCTCTATCTTTCTTTTGGGGGTTCCTGATCAACATTGCCCTGAGTGAGCGATCACCTTTGCCATCATGGCCCGGGACCCTGTGTGAGCGTGTGGGTGGGTGACATGGGAACACCAGCCACCCCCAACCCACATCACACTTCTGGGCTTCCTTGGTGTATCTATACACGGTTTGGAGCTCTTTCTTCATCCATGCAGTGGGAATCCTCTCGAGGTCTAAGATCCTGTATAAGTAAGGTGATCTTAGGTATATGTTGTTCCAGCATAATAATTTAAAGCACTCTTTTTCGCTCCTTCAAGTGTCCCCTTTTGAATAGTAAAGTATATAGTCACCGTACTTAGAAGGACAAGCTCAAAGTGATGCTTTGGGGCCCTTCCTATTCCCAGCTTTGAGGTCCCCAGGGAGAAGGGGTGGGGTCACCATGTGGTCTCCACCTGCCTAACCCTGTCCCCTTCATACCCACCTGGAGCCTCTAAGCCCATGGCTGGTGTCATTTTCTCAGCCTTTAGGACTCAAAGTCTTGGTCCCAGGCTATCCCATCCATCCTCCTACCAGGAGAGAGGCCCCTCCTTCTCCCTACCCCCAAACTCTCCACTGCTCCCCACACCTGCCTCCAGGGGAGTACCTGCAAAGGTCAGCCAGCCCCAAGACCCCTCTTGACCCAGCATCTTCATGCCCACACCTCCAGCCCCCTCACCTGTGCATGCTAAGCTGCTGTCTGTGGTTCTGTCCCGTGTCTCTGTGCCTGGTGCCAGCTGCCCGCCCAAAGTGCCCGGAATGTCCCCCCATCAGGCTACCTCCAAGCCTCAACCGAGGAGCCACCTCCTCAGGGGCAGTGTGGTCCTTCACACTGAGTGAAGCCTGCTGCTCTTGATCCACAGGATCATCGTCTGTTTTTGTACCTGCCTCCCAGCCAGCTCAGTTCTCCTCTCACCTCTGTGTCTCAGCAGCTGATATGAATAAGCGTACAGCCAGTGTTTGCTGAATAGAGAACTCTCCCCGCCCGCCACTTCTGAAGGCTCATTCTCCTGCCTCTACCATCTCCTATCCCAGTGAAGTCAGTAAGCACCTGCTGAGCCCTCACTGTGCTCACAGCATTGTGCCTGAGCAGGGTCCTGTTTCAGGACACCTGCTGCCTCCCCAAGGCGGAGCAAACCTGGGACTTTCACTTTCTTTTTAAAACCTTTTTTTTTTTAACTTTTAAATCTTTTACTTTGAAAGGATTAAGGACGTACAAAAACAGTTCCAAAATCATAAAGGCTTTCCTGTATATACTCCATGCAGCTCCTTAAATGTTGACATCTTACATAACCCAAGACTGACAGCATGGTGTTCACTCACCCACAGAGCTTATCCAAATTTGGTCAGTTGCCTGCTAGTATCTTTCTTCCCCAGTTCAAGATCCAGTCCTGGACCCCACATGGCACTTGGTTGTCGAGATTCCCTTCGTCATCTGCGGCTGGGACAGTTCCTTAGTCTCCTTTGTCTTTCGTGACCTTGGCAGTTTTAAAGAGTACTGATCAGTTACCGTATAAGATATCTCTGGGTTTGGGTGTGCCTGATGGATGCTGTTTCATGATGACATTCAGATCATGTGTTTTAGGGAATAATACCATAAAAGTAATGTGTGTGCTTTCCAGGCATCCTGTTAGGAGGCAGATGATGTTCACGCTTCTTTTTGCTGGGAATGTCGATTACTTGGTTGTGGGGCTGTCTGCTGGCTTCTCAGCTTTAAAGTTGTCCCGTTAGCAATTAATAAGTATCTGGTGGGATAATACTTTGAGGATATGGAAATATCCTGTTTCTTATCACATTTCCATCCACTACCTTATACATCCATCAATGCTTCTTGCCAGAAATGGTCATTACTAGTGTTTGCCAAATGGCGATCTTCGGTTCTATCATGCTGTCCACATTTACTGGTTGGAATTCTCCTGTCAGGAAAAGCTGTCCGATCTCCCACGTTCCTTTATATATTTCGTTGTCTGTTGATGCACACATGGATGCATGTTATTTGTGTGGTTCTATGGGTTATACTCTATTATTACCACTAGTTATTGTGCTGTTCCAGTTGTCCCGGATTTGGACATGCGGGGTCCCTTCAAGTTGTCCTCTGTGTCCTGTTGACATGTTGGGAACTTTTAATTTTATTTCAGTGTGCGTGGCTGGTTCTTACTTGACTAGATCTGCTGCAGCAGACTTGTGTCTGCCAGGTGGGTGTTGGGGTCATTTCCACCCTCAGCTCACCTCCAGGTGGCTAAGACCACAGCCAGAGAAGCCTCTGGAAGGTGCCTGTGTTTGGAACTAGTTGGCCCACCCAAAAATTGCTCAGTCAGTGGCATCTGAGAATCCTAGGAGCATCTAGGGAGCTCAGTCCCTATTGGGAGGGGGTTGCTGTTGCTGATTTCTTGCTCATGAGTCATGTTTGGTTGGTTCGTGAGTCCATGCTGGAAGCTTCCCCTGCAGGTGAATGTCCTGGCTCACATCTTCCTACACACCTGAAGTGTGTCAAGGTACCACCAGAAGTGTAGGAAGACTCCAACAGTGATGACTGCCATTCCTCATCATAACTGACCTCGTGAACAGGCCCTGCTGTAAATGCTTTCCTGTATTCAGGCCATTTAATCTTCTCAACAATCCAAAAGAGAGTCATTGTGTGTTTTTCCATTTTACAAATGAAGGAACGGAAGCAGCACAGAGTGGGTAGCTGATTAACCCTACGACTTACCCGCTTTGGAAGTTAGAAATCAAGTTCCAGCCCCCTGAGCTCAGGCCCTCCGCCACATGCTGGCCTTTCTTGTAGGAGCATAAGTATGTACCACAGGTCCCTCTGGCGAGCCCTACTGAGCCCTTCCTGACAGCACCTCGGCCCTTCGTTAGGGCACTGCCCGAGTCCAGTGGCTCCCAGACCCCCTGGCCAAGCAGCAGCAGCCCCTGGAAGACCCTGGGAGTCTGTTGCATGTAATGCAGATCCTCAGGCCGCAGCCCAGCCCCATCGAGTCAGAGACTCCAGGGGAGGGGCCTGTGTCTATGTGTGCCTCACCTTGCAGGTAATGCAGCTGGAGGCTCTGGCTTGAGAGCCCTGGCTGCAAGCAGAGCCTCCACTGAGAGGGGAGGCCCCCAGTGCTGTCCTTCCCTGGGCAGGTAGAAGCCCTGGGAAGGGGCCTGGGTCTTCTCCAGGCTTTCCCATGCTCCAGCTCTGGGTGGGGCCTGCTTCCTTTCCTGTCCAGTGAGGGTGGGGTGTGAGCAGAGCACTTAGAGAAGGAGGCCGTGGATGCTGGCAAGCAGCAGGGAGGGGTGGCCCAGCTGGTGGCCCACAGAGAAGACTTTGTCCCTCCTGGTGTACATGGCTCTTTCACTGGCCTGGATTCCTGAAGAGATTCCTGAGGCTGCTGTAACTAATTACCGTAAATTCCGTGGCTTAAAACAATGCAAACTTATCCTCATATTGTTCTGGAGCTCAGAAGTCTGAAATAAATCTTATGCTGCTGAAAACCGAGGAGCTGGCAGGGCTGGTTCCTTCTGGAGGCTCCAGGGGAGAATCTTTGATGTTTCTAGGTTCTGGAGGTTGCCTACATTCCTTGGCTTACAGCCCCAACCTCACACGCGTCGCCTTTTCCCCCTTGCTCTGTCCTCACCTCGCCCTCTTCCTGGTCTGTGGGGGTTTCCTCCCCTGTTTCTCTCTTCTGAGGACACCTGCCATTGTTTTTAGGGCCTACCAGGGTAATCCACGTGTGGCTCCCATCTCAAGATCTTTAGGGTAGTCATGTCTCCAAAGTCCCATTTGCCATAGAAGGAAACACTTACAAATGCCAGGGATTAGGGTGTGGACAGACATTCTTGGGGGCCATGATTCAGGTTATTTGAGATCACTGAGCCCCGGTGTGGAGTCTGGCATCAGCCAGTAGAATACAGTAAAGCATATTTACAATTTGCATGGTTCTGCAGCAGCCCAGACAGCCCTGGGCCCTGGTGTGCTGTACTGTCAATCTTCCTGATTGCTCTGTGAGATGGGGCTTAAGCTTCATCTTGCAGCTGCAGACATTGAGGCTCAGAGGGGTACAGTGACTTCTATGTGACATCCCTGCAAGGCAGTTACTTCTGTGAGGGCAGGAGACCAGTCTCTGGGGTGCAGATCTCCTCCCCAGCCAAGGAGGGCTGGTTAAACCCCAGTGATGGGCAGCAGCACGGTGCCCCCAGAGCCCCCTGTCCCTACCCAGCCCTGCTGCGTGGGCTTCAGAGGTTGCTCCACACTATCCTCAGGACAGTTGGTTCCCGCCAGGCCAAGCAGGGGACACAGCAAGGGCCTCGGGGCTGGCCCTGTGGCTCTGGCTTCCGTAATAGGTGTGGTCGGAGCCTGGGAGAGCACCCTGATCCATCAGGCCTGTGTTGCAGCCCACTCCTCCCTGCCAGGATCAAATGTGTCTAATTATACAAATGTTTGCCCAGAAAATCAGATGTGGTGTCATTTCATTTCAGTGTCACCTGAACCTGAGCCTCTGCCTGCTGCCCTGGGCTGGTGACCATTTCGTGGGTGTGCCTGCAACTCAGTCCTTGCACCTCCTGCTCCCCACTACTCAAGCACTCAGACCCCCTCCTCGTTCCCTCTCAGGATCCTGGTAGCTCCAGGGAGGGCGCATCTGGTGTGTACAGGCTCCAGAGCAGTGTTCCCTGCACTCTCTCATTCCGCTCTGCCCTCTGCCCCTTGGGAGTAACTTGGTCATCACCCAGGAGCCTGCCGATGCCAGCTCTCAGCCTGCCAGGCTACCCACACTGGGACCCATGCTGAACCCCCTAGCTGTGATTAGCATGAATTAACTAACCTCAGCTTTCTCATCTGTAGAAGAGCTAGATCTACTGAGACAGCCCCTGTAACCCAGTCTACCGAGTTATTTTGAGAAGGAAACAGGGTAATGTGAGTAAAGCATCTGGAACACTTTGGAAACACTCAATGGATATGAGCAACAGTCATGATCATTGTTGTCCCCACTTGCTGATTTGAGAAGGGGGCCA
The DNA here is from genome assembly GCA_004027715.1 of Plecturocebus donacophilus. NCBI lineage: Eukaryota > Metazoa > Chordata > Mammalia > Primates > Pitheciidae > Plecturocebus > Plecturocebus donacophilus. The sequence continues at coordinate 33,234 of PVKP010006849.1, read as the reverse complement.
TGGCAGGCTGGGAGACTGGGTGGCAGAGGCTGGCCACGGCGTGTCCTTGGGAGAGTTGACTGTCCAGAGGCTGCGTAGGAAGGTAGGGGGTGGGGCTGAAGGAGTGCCGTGGTGCGGGGAGGGTGTCTGTCCTTCCCTCAGTTGAGGAATTTGGACTTCCTCCTTTTAGCAACCATGAACAGCGGGGAGTGGTCAGATTTATTTTCAGGCAACTACAGGAGCAATTAGGAGAAGGGCAGGAACGGTGGTGAGGGGACCTGCCAGATCTGCTACAATGGCCCCAGGGAGAGAGGGAGCAGGACCAGGGTGACCGCCCAGCTGTAAACAGGCAGCTGCATGTGGGGAAGGCAGGACACAGAGGCTGGCGTGAGGACTGCTGCACAGCGTAGCCCAGCTCAATGGCCTCCTCATAGACACCCAGGCCAGCTCCTCTGCAGAGCAGCCTTCTCAGTCACTTAAGGTTCAGACCCACACAGGCTTGTGTGGCTTACTGATGCTCCCGTGGTCCCGGGAGAGGAAAGGCACCGCCTGTGGACTCCTGCTGCAGCGTCTTTGGGCTGCACGGGCCACAGGTGATGGGGAGACTAATGGGGTGGGGGCATGATTGCAGGTCACAGCCGGCCTTCCCTTGTATGGACTCTTGGACCACAGGTGTTGGGGAGACAAATGAGGAGGGGTGTGATGGCTGCTGGTCACATCCCCACAAGCAGCGTGGGGGAAAGAAAGACCCCCTCCCCCGCACACACACCATGGCACTCTGTAGAAGAGCCAGATCTACTGAGAAGGGGACCATGGCAGGCTGGGAGAAGGACCACACACTTCGTAGAAGAGAAGGACGGCTGTGAATAGGGCCTCACACTCCCGGCAGTCCCTCCAACCTTGTGATGCTAACAGGAAAGAGAAGCTCTTTGGATGCCCTCTGGGTCCCTGCCTCCCAGAAATAAGCTAGCCAGGGTGTCAGGGGAAAAAGGCTGAGGTGTGGCGGGGAAGGGTCCCCCGCTGGTGCTCCCCATTTCATCAGCGTGTGTGGTCACACAGGCGTGAGTCTGGCCTGCCTGGGGCCAGCATTAACTTGTGTCCTGGAGGGAAAAGTAGAAGTCTGTGCTCCTAGTTCAGGAGGCTGGGGCCGACCTTCAGCCCCCTGTGTTGCTTTTGGGGACCTTTCCAGGCCTGCTTTGCTTTGGGGCTTTAGAGAGCACCAATTTCAGCTGCTTCCCGCCCAGAAGGGCGTATAGAGACCATCCCATGCTTCAGTTCCCAAACCTGGATGCAGATCTGAACAAACAGGGTGTCTTAAAGATACACATTCTCATGCCCCGGCCCTAGGAGTTCCTGGTAACTTGCAGGCTAGAATGAAGCCCAGCAACCTGCTTATTTACAGGCACCCACAGGCCACAGTCTGGGAATCGCTGCAGGCCCCCCGCTTGCTTGACATTCGGAAAAGCAGGCACAGAGCCACTTGTTGGCTTTCTGGACTCATCGCTGACAGCATCTCGCCGTCAAAATAGGGGTTGTTAAAAATCTCCTGGTTCCTTGTGATAACTCATTCACAGACAAGCCCCTCCAAGTTGACCTAAACCTATTCGTATTCTCAGCTTGCAAAAGGCAGTGAGTATATGGGATGGGAACAGCTGCGATATCTCAGCCTTCCTTTCTCCTCCTGCCTGGCACCATCTGACCTCTGATGTCCACAGCTCCACCCTCAACCTGAGCACTGCTGGTGGCTTCCTGCAGACCACTCAATCCTGAGCTGTACTTGGTTTGCATTGCACTGGCAGTCACGGCCCAAAGTCACCCTTCCCGGAGGAGAGACGAGAGGGCTCTTGCTGGCACAGATGGCTCAGGGTTGTAGCTATCAACTTATGTGAAGTCAGCACCCAGGCCCAGGTATGTTAGCGCAAGAACGGGAATGCCAGCCAGTGGGCATGGGGCCCTCACTTCCCTGTCATCTGTGCGCTTGGTCAAGCGAAATGCGTGTTACCCAGGGCCTCCAGAGACAGTTTTAAGAGTGTCTGAAGCCCCACTTGGCCCCCAAGACTGCATATTAATGGGGATGTTTAGCCGGGTGTCAGTGCGCCTTCACTTGAGAGAGCAGTTTCTTTGCTGCTACAGAGCTGAACTCATGAACTTTCTAGTCTGGGGGGATTTGAAGATTGCTTTTTCCAAGGTCAGTGTCCCACAAAGACTGTACCGTTCGACATGAGATTAATGATCATAGCAGCCTGCTCAGCCTGTGACTCACCAGTGTCATCCTGGGCCCTTATGACTCCATCCTCAGTCATTCACTGAGGCCTGTGGACTGAGCAGAAGATACTTTCTTCTTATTCTTGGCACAGCACTCGAGGTTCACGAGTCACAGAGGATTGGCTTTGTTTGTTTTTTGGGAAGAACCTTCTCCTCCCTCTGCAAACATGCTTGTTTCTTTTCAGAGCCTAGAGGAAGGAGACTTCCGAAGGGCCTGTCCACCTGCCCCCGAGGATGAGATGCTGGGTTGTCCTTCCTCCTTCCATGGTTCCACACTGCCTCTCCACCTCCAGGAGCTCTTCCTTAAAACCACTGTTGCTGACCACTTCATCAGAGCAACTGGACAGCAGGTAGACAAGGAGCCCAGAAACCCTGGGTCGAGGCAATGTGTCAGGTAGCACACCCTCCTTCCACGGCTGTCTGAGGGTAGACTGTGGAGCCTTGGCTCACTGTGACGTAAATGGCCCTGAGACCCTATCAGGCAGGCCCCTTCCCCTTTCTTGGCTGTGGGCTGCATGGGTCAGACCAGCAGAGGAGCAGTAGCAGGAGTCTGTGCCCAGCCCCTGACTTCTGTCATGTCACCCTCCCTGCAAAGAAGGCAGTGCTCTCACTCCTACTTGATAACTGGGGAAACTGAGTCACAGGAAGGCTGACTGCCTTTCCAGTGACACACTCTTAGTAAGCAGCATAGCTCACTGGCATTTTGACCCCCACTCCCTTGCTAAAGTCTTCCCTAGCTCTGAGAGCTTCAGATTCCCAAAGCCAAGAATGCACTCACTGGGCTGCATGGGACAGGCAGCTCATTTATAATGGAATCTGGCCTGTAAAAGTTTAACGAGGAGCGTGTCTGATAAGATGGCCTGGTCTTTGATCTTTGCTGAACGCCAATCCCTCACAGAAGAGGAGCTGCCTGGCTCTGGGCTTTGGAGAGAGCTGCGGTGGTCAGCCAAGAGCAGGAGGGGCCGGGGAGTGGAGCAAATCTTGATGTGCTGGCCGAGGCAGGTGTGCAGCAGGGGAGGGGCTGTGGCAGGATCGGGATGACCTTTTTGGTTCCTCTGCTGTCCCTCGGGGCCCCCACTGTCAGACATTTCCTCTTCACACCCCCGGGATGTAGACAGAACAGGGTTGAGGCCAGGGTTCACATCTTGCCTATGCTGCTTATACTCTTTACATATTTGGGCTTGCTTAGCCCCACAGCCTCAGTGTCCCCATCTCTAAAATGAGGACATAGTGGTTCCCCATGTGAACTGTTGTGAGGACTCCATGGGTGTCTGTAACGCATGTAGAACCACACCTGGGACATACGGAGTGGAGGAGAGTCCCCTGCTCTCATCATTCCCCTACTGACATTAGAAACCCACATTTCACTGCAGACACCCTGCAGGGTGCTGGGCCAGTGGTGTCCCATTCAGTTCCCCCAACACCCTGTAAGGTGGAGGATTTTCTCCTCGATTCATAGAGGAGGGAACTGGGGGTTCCCAGAATGTAAAAGCTTACCAAGACTGCCCAACTTGTGAGATCTCAACAAGCCTGAGTCTTTTGTATGCCATGATTGTCCTCAGAGAGGAAAGAGAGTCTCCCCATGGTTCCCAGGGCTGCAGTGTGTTGTCTCTGTCTGCAGACATGGAAACAGAACAGTAATCAACTCAAAGGAATCAACCGCTAACAGTAAAATTTCAGGCATTGGTGGGGTGGATTGGCCTTTGAGGTGGGGAGTCCTCTTAGACCGCACGTGTTCAGATTGTCCACTCAGTGGAAGCTGACACCACTGCCAGATGTATTCATTTGTTCAGCCTCACTGTTGCTGGATGTATTGTATCCCAAGTGCTGTCACCTGAGGCCACTCCTGCCAGCCCAAGTCAACATGTGTGGAGAGGAAGCGTGAGCGGTGCCCTGCCCCTGAGACACTGCTTAAAAAGGTCAGAAATTGCTGCAGCCCTCAAGCCTCTGTGACTGCAGTGTAGACGGCATGTCTGGTGCCCATCCAGAAGTGTGCTGGACATGCCAGGAGCCCCAGCCCTCCATCCTCTCCTTCCCGGGCTGCACTTCTGAAATGTACACTTGGCTTTGCTGTCCAAACAAAGGAGCGAGAGTTCAGAGTTGCTTAACTCAGTGGGGAATGTTCCTAGTGCTCATTCCTCAGGACACTCACCCAGTGACCATGTGTGCCAGCCTCATGCACTGGGGATACAGGCCCAAGGAGCCAGTCTTTTTTTAATAGAATGTTTATTTGTATAAATGTATGGGGTGCAAGTCCAGTTTTGTGACTTGCATAGGTTTGTAGTGGTGAAGTTAGGGCTTTCAGGGTATCCATCACCTAAATAGGGTGCACCCACTGGTTTCTCATCCTCCATGCCCCTTCCACCTCCAGGAGGCACAGTCATGCTCCTTGCACAGACCCCATGCATGATTTGGTTGGGGAGAGGGCAGAAATTGGGCAATGAGAGGGTGGTATGCTGGAAGAGGGGTATGGGGAGCCCAGAGCACCAGGAACACAGGAACGGAAAACATTTATCAGCAGGGAGGCACGGATGCCTGCCTCCCCCACATCCCAGCCCTTCCCCAACCCTGCCCACCAAGGGCCCCACCACCTTCTTAGGGTTGCCGTGTTCCAAGGAGAGAAATCTTTTCAAAGCACACACTCATGAAGGCTTTGTGAAAATCAGCAGCACACCCACCTCTAAGAAGAGATGTATCTGAGCTACTCAGGATTCTCCAGCTAGTTTTGACAGGCATCCAGGAAAGGAAATTCCACACACCATTTTGGCAGGCTGGGCCAGAGTTTAAGAATCTCACTGTGGAGGAGTTTCTTTCCAGCACACCGGCCACCCAGGCCTTTTCTCATCGCTAAAAACCAGGGCTTTAGCAAAGTATAGTGAAAGCTCTCCCCTTAACGAAGGCCTCAGCCCCCGCTCCCAAGATTGCCATCTTATTCTCTTATTTCCTTATTCCTACTCGTGGCTTTAAACCCTTGACTTTCTGGAAGATTCGGTTCAGCAGCACTCAGCCAAGGGCAGCTTCTATTACAGACAAAGACCCCATGTACCTGGGAGGGTAGCCAGTGCCACAGTTTACCTGGAGGGGGCCTAAGCAGGTCCAATTCCCCCAGGGCCTCGTCCCCCTACCACTGGACGCTTGAAGCATACCCAAGGCTTCCTCCAGGCCCTGAACCTCACTCCTCCCCTCCCCACCCTGCTCCACCAAAGTCTTCCCTTTGCTAGGAAAAAAGTCTCCCTGATAATCCCCCTCTTATCTTTTATGCTTTTTGGGTTTTCTGTTTGCAAAAGCTGATAACCTTCCTATTCTTCTGCCCTCCAGAGGAGAAAACTGATAAAGAGTGGGCGAATGAATTAACCATTGTGGACCATAAGGCTAGATGTAACCAAGTCCATCTGTATTGCCTCCTTTGTAGGTGTAATTTTATAACTTAATTTCCCTACCAAAACATCAGTGTTTACTTAGTAAGAAATCTGCTCTTTGTCAACCGAAAACAGTGATTTCTTTATTATGGCTCTGCATAGGGGGTGACAGCTGAAAGCTGGCTGGGTCTGGTGTGGTGTCTGTAATGGGAACGGGGGTGAGTGCAGGTCGAATGTATGGGATGTGTAAACAGATGTGTGTCTGTTGCAGACGGGGCTGGGGCTGGCCTGGAGAGAGCCTGGATGGCAGATAGATGTTGTGGCCAAGAGAGCCCATGGAGCGATCATGTAGACAACCCCTGAGCCCCAGACACTTTCCAGCAGTCACACACGTTCACCACCAGTCCCAGCCCTGCAGCCGTCCTGCTCCCAGAATCCTCATCCAGTCAGCCAAGCTAAACCAGAGACTACTTCTACCCAGCCAACCTCTAAAAACAAAATGGTCTTATTAAATACTGAAAACATGCAAAAGAACAACAACAGCAGCCAGGCACAGTGGCTAACACCGGAAATCCCAACACTTTGGGAGGCCGAGGCAGGTGGATCACCTGAGGTCAAGAGTTCGAGACCAGCCTGGCCAACATGGCAAAACCCTGTCTCTACTAATAATACAAAAATTAGCTGGGCGTGGTGGCACATGCCTGTAATCCCAGCTACTGGGGAGGCTAAGGCAGGAGAATCACATGAACCTGAAAGGCGGAGGTTGCAGTGAGCCAAGATCGTGCCATTGCACTCCAACCTGGGCAACAAGAGTGAAATTGCATCTCAAAAAAAATAACAACAAAAGTATGCTTAAGATATCTGAGTAATTATGACATATACGCCCTCACCCCCTGCCCACCCTAAGGACTGGGGACATGCCAGCACCTTTGAGGCCCCGTGTCCTCTCCATTCTCCTGCCTCAGGTCCTCCCCTACTCCATTATTCTTTGGGATTTGGAGTTTATCACCACTCATGTCTATGTCAGTTTTACCTTGTGTCTGACTCTCCTAACAATATATTAATTCATTTTGCTTTGTCATTCTTTACATAAATGGAATCATTGCAGAGATATTCTTCCAGAACTTGCCTTCTCACTCTGGGTTGTTCTGAAGATTCTCCTGCTAATGTGTGGGGCTCTTTATTCATTCATTTTGGCTGCTCTGAAGCAGTCTGTGTTGACTGGCATTGGGAATGTGTCTATGTTTTTGCTAATTTGAATATGACTGCAGAAACACTTTTATACCATCCTCTGGGCCCCAAGGGCGGGGCTATTTAAAGTAAATGCATGTCTGGGAATGGAAATGCTGAGTCACAGGGGATTCACGTTGTAACCCTCCTAGACACTGCCAGACTTCGCCCGCTGGTTTTGCCAACACTCACTCTCACCAGCAGAGTTGGAGAGCTGGCCTTGCCCGGTACCCTCGTGATATCCTTGCCCGTCGCTTTGGAGATGATGGCCTCTACATTTTAATTTTTGCCAAAATAGCACTTTTCTTTGATTCTAATTTTCTGCTTTCCCTGATTACTAATGAAGCTGAGTGTTCTTTTTTATGCCTATTGGCTACTCATGTTTCCTTCTTGGGAAATGTCTATTTCCCATTTGGAAATCGGCCCATTTATCTGTGGACAAATTTGGCTATTTGGGCCATTTATCTATGAGGTCGTCTTTTTCCCATTGTTTGAATAAGCATTTTGCACACTGAGGTGCCTCACTCTGGTTAGCGTTGTGTGTTGTGAACGTCCTCTCCCAGTTCGTGCCTGGTCTCTTCACTCCCTTGATGGCATGATTTGGATGAAGAGAAGTTTCCATTGTAAAGTAGCTCAGGTAGGTTACCAACCTTTCTGCTACGGTTTTCCCTGCATGTTCTCCTTCCACTTGGTGTCTGGTCTGACCTTCAGCCTCTGGACTATACTGGCTATTCCCCAATACAACATGCCCTTGTTTAGCTATTCTCTCATCTCAGAACACCAGGCCTCTGCTACTCACCGCCTCCATTCCATTCTCTTGCAAGAGTCTGGGCACAGTTCAGATGCCACCTCCTGCAAAAAGCCCTCTCAGATTGCACCAACAGAGTGGGTGAATTCTTTTCCTCCCACGCTTCTTCCTGCTCCCGCACCTTGTGGACTGCTTGCAGGTGACCCCAGAGGTCCTGGCATGGTGATTTGGCCAAAGCACCAATGTGAACTATGCGATTGAGGGCCTGTGATTTCCTGAGCTTGTGGCTGGTCTTGGGAGTACCCTCCCAGAAGCAGCACCCTGAGCGTCTTACCATCACCATGGCTTCATGGGCACTCAAGTGGTCTGCTGAGGTCTGTGCACGTGTGGATTCACAGTAGACCTTGGGAATGTGGGGTGCAACACTTGTCAGTCAGGTTTGCCACCACCTGCTCCCTCACTACCTGGGTGCATGTAGGACCCTGGCCCAGTCTGCCTGTGACCCCAGCTGCCCACCGTCAGTGCCATCAGAGGCCCATGGTCAGTGAACATCGACTGATCTAGGGGAGTGATGTGTGGACACGGACACAGATCAGCAATGAATGTCTGGACACTGTGGCCTCAGCTCCCATGCGCAGAGCCTCTCCATGAGGACAGACTGCCACCAGACACACAGGAGATTACAGCTTGACAAAAGACATGGACTGCGCTTCAGTTTGAGGAAGGGACAGTCCTCCATTGTTTTCCGAAAGAATTTGCTGTATGACTCTTAAAAAATGCAAATCCCTTTAGTACATTTTGGAAAGAACTTGATTTCTAGAACTTTTTAAACAAGTGTATGGGAAACATGGTAAGCACTCTTGCCAACGTACCGTTTCATACAAAACAAAACAACAAAACCCAAACCAACAAACAAAAACCCTGGGAGGAGACTGAATTTCCTCCAGAGGAGCATTCTGGAGCTCTGTTTCTATTTGTCGATAGAGCCGAGGGTGGCAGGAGCTGGCCTTGCTCTACAGGGAGGCCCTGGGAGAGCAGGCACATGCACACCCTGCCCTGACTCTAAGAAGTCTCAGTTTTGGCCAGGCGCAGTGGCTCATGCCTGTGATCCCAGCACTTTGGGAGGCCAAGGCAAGCAGATCACCCGAGGTCAGGAGTTTGCGACCAGACTGGCTAACATGGTGAAACCCCATCTCTAGTAAAAGTACAAAAAATTAGCCAGGCATGGTGGTGTGCACCTGTAATCCCAGCTACTCAGAAGGCTGAGGGAGGAGAATTGCTTGAACCGAGGAGGCAGAGGTTGCAGTGAGCCGAGATCACACCATTGCACTCCAGCCTGGGCAACAGAGCAAGACTCCATCTCAAAAAAAAAAAAAAAAAAGAAGTTCCAGATTGGAGAGGAAGAGATGCAAGGCCGAGCTCTGGGGACTCCAGCTTCCTTTCCAGCAGATCAGTGGGCCTAGAGGATGCCTGCCCAGCATTTCTGAGAAAGTGGGCACCTGGCCCTGAGCAGCTTGGCAATGACAAAAAGGTCCTAGCTTCCCCGCTCTGGAGCTCTGTGGACCCCACCCATGGCCCTGTGATCTTGGTGGGTGGCAAGCATATTGGCCCAAAGGCAGGGCTGGTGTACGCATGCAAGCCAGCCGTTCCTGGGGCAGGAGGAAATGGCGTGTTGGGGCTGTGTGCTGGGTGGATTCTGGCTATGGGGAGTCAGTGACCGTGAAATCCAGGCGGCGGGTGGGAAAGCCTGCTCCAGAGCCCTGTGCACACAGGGGTAGGAACTCGGGGCTCAGACACCTTCCTCCACCATGGTCACCCCAGCATGGGAGCTCCCTTTCCCTGCCAGCCTGCCTCAAAGGGAGCATCTACTGGAACCTGGGTTATTCTGACCAATAATATAGGAGCCCCGCTAAGAGCTTAATCTCAGAAGAACGGTGGCAATAATGATGGTGATGTCTGCCACCTCACTAGGGCCGACTCTAGGCCAATTCAACACGCTTTCCATGATGAGTTCATTTCCTGAGGCTGCCAGAACACGATACCACAAACTCAGTGGCTTCAAACAATGGAAATGTATTCTCACAGTTTTGGAGATCAGAAGTCCAAAATCAGTATCACTGGACCAAGATCCAGGTGTCACCAGGGCTGCGTGCCTTAGAGTTCCCCGAGGGAAACTGTCCTTGCCTCTCCCATCTTCTGGTGCTGTCAGGATTCCTCAGCCAGTGGCCCCATCCCCGTAGTCTCTGCCTTTCTGTTGCGTGGCCATCTCATCTCCTGTGTCTCAGATCTTACTCTCCTGTCCTAAAAGGACCCTGTAATGGGATGTAGGGCCAATCTGGGTAACCCCAAATCCTTGCCTTACTCACATCTGCCAAGTCCCTTTTCCCAGTAAGTTCTTGTTCACAGGTTCTAGGGGTAGAATGTGGACATAGCTCTGAGAGATCGCCTGAGCCCCTGTACATGCCTTCCCTCACTCCACACAACAGATTTGTAAGACTACTATTATAACTGTTCAGAGAGGACACATGTGTGCTCCCAGCCACTTAGGCAGGAGTAAGCTGAGCTGAGCTGGGACCCCAGTCTTGTTCTGTAGTGTCTGTGCTTTTCCGTGGACATGCTCCCTGCTTCATTCATTCACTCATTCATTCATTCAGCAGACACGTATTTGAGCATGTTCTACGTCCCTGGCATGTGCAGGGCTAGCTGTGTGAACAGAACGGATACAGGAGAGAGGGCACATGTGAGCTTGCAGCTGACGATGTCTGGTCATAAGCTGAGATGGATGTGGTCAGGGTCAGGGGAAGGAGCCACCTAACACAGAGGCATGGCACAAGGAGCCTGACCTTGCCCTTGACCTGGGACTAGGGGGCGCCTTGGGTGAGGGGTCCCTGAGCTGGCACCTCTGGGAGGAGAACAGGGGTTAACTGGGGAAAGGGATGCAGAGGCGAAGGGCAAGACTGGAGTCACAGACGTCAAGAGGCAAAGCTGTGAGAGGCAAGCATGGCCTGAGCCAAGGACCAGACAGTGGTATACAGGACACAGAAGGGAGAGGCAGGCCCTAGCCCCATGGGATTGTGGCCCCTCCCTGCTGCCACTGAGGTTGTAAGTCACCCTGAGAAGCAGGCAGGTGGTACGGTTTCTAGGCTCATACCCCCAAGTGACTGGGCCTCCCTTTCTCTTCATCAGCAACAGCCCTTAGACCAGTCTGAGGGCACCCAGTCCCTGTGTGTCCACCTGCTGCTGCCACTGGCCTCACCGTGGCCATGCACTAGTGCTTTGGGACTCAGCAGTGCTGTCTGTTAAGTGGGGCACGAAGGGCCTGTTCCTGCCTGTGTCTGGCCCCACTGGCCAGCACAGATCTCGGAGCAAAGCCGTCTCTGGCATGCCAAGGGTAGGCTCCTCCGCTGGCTCTGGCCCCGAGTGGGACAGCCCGCCCTGATGGCTGGTGCTGAGTCTGGATGAGTCAGCAAGCCCTCAGCTCTGCATTGTTTAGCTTCCCCAAGCAGGCTCCGCAACTGGGGCGTGGGGGCCCCAATCCCTGCACTTCCTTCCCTTTCACTCCTTAAGGAACACGCCGGTTCCTGCCCCTGCACCTTGTTTCAGGCGGTGCTCAGGTGAGATGCTTCCCTTCTCCCCAGCCCTCAAAGCCTTACTCATTTCTCAGGCAGAAGCTACACACCCTCCAGGTACACATCCCCTGTCATTCTCGTTCCCAGGGACAGCACCCACTCCGAGGGCCTGGCATGCTAGCTTAGACTCAGCCAGCTGGGTGCTGAGTTGTGCATGGCTGTTGCAGGGTGCTCATTGACTTGGCCTCTCCTCTTGTCTCCCACCAAAAATCTCATGGCAGCAGATGGGGAAGGGTCCTAAGATTTGATGCTGAAAGGTGTGGGCTGAGTCTACTCCACCCTCTGAGCTGCTTCCATTTGCTCATCTGCTAGATGAGAGGGGTGAGCACTAGTTGAGCACCTACTAAGTGCCAGGTACTACACTGCATGCTTTCCATGCTTGGCTCATCCTATCTCGCCACTGCCCCACCTGCAGGCAAGGGATCCTGAGGCTCAGGGCACGTAGCGCTGAGGCCACAACAGCACCCAAGCCATGATTCAGACCCAGATCTGTGACGTCAGAGTCCAGGCTCTGTCCACCCGTGGGGGGTGGCCCCCTCAGCCTGCACTGCCCCAGAGTCGGCTTGGGGACCAGCTGAAGTTGTACCTGTCAGGGGACGGCCACGTCAATCTTCTTGAAAACTGAGCCAGTGAAGGGTGGAGCCAGCACAAGCCTGCATCTGGGTGGACCCTTAGAGATGTCAGTGTGCCTGATCTGACTTCACAGAGGCAGAGAGGCTGGCCTTATACTCCAGCTCTGCAGCTGTGAGCAAGTCACATGACTTCCTTGAGCCTCAGCTTCCTTGTCTTTAAAATGGAGATAATGAAATCTGCCTTGCAGGCCTGCTGGATGTATTGCACATAGTAGGTGTTCTGCAGATGCTAACGACTTTGTCAGCTGCAGCAGCCTCCCTGTGGCAGTGTTCATGGGATTAACACAGCAGCCGTCCAGTTGCACCTCAGTTTACTCTGTCCATTCTCCCTTTTCCCCTCTTCCTTACTTCCATTTTTCCTTACTCCCCCTAGCCACCATGCTAACCCTTGGGCCTGGTCCTGAAATCCCATCCAAGGCCTTTGCCAGGGATCTCCCACTAGGGAGGGAGGGAGGGAAAGAGGGAAGAGGAAGGAAACTGCTAAGGAGAGGCCTTTCCTAGCTGTGCCCCCAGCCTCATGGGGCAAGGACTCAATCCCAGCCAGCAGGCCAGAACCAGCATCTGGAAGAGGTACAGGCATCCTCCACTGTGGCAGAGTCAGCCACGAGGCCAGGCTTCTGCTCCTTGCTGCTGCTGCTGCTGCTGGTCACTAACATGTGCATGCACACGCGCACACGCGCACACACACACGAGAAGAAGGAGCTTTGGTTGGTTTTCCTACTTACCCAGAGTCCCCTGCTTGTGCCTCATTCCCAGACACACAAGGACCTGCACAGCTGCCCTCTCCAACCTCAGCCACTGTGGGCAGGATGTCCAGGGACCCTGTCTTCCTGTTCTGCAGGCAGGCAGGTGGACAGGCCCATGCAGCTATGGCTGGGGTCTGCCTTGCAGGGTGCCAGGCCCAGCAGCTTTCTGGGCAGTGGGAGGCTGTGTGAGTCAAGGCCTGACTTGACAGGCGTTGGCAGTTGTCTAAGACATAAAAACTTAGCTCCAAGTGATTTAAACAAACAAACTAATGTCTTAGCTTACATAACTGAGAAGGCCAAGGATACTAGCTTTAGGCGAGGGTCTCAAATCAAGAAGCTGGCTCTCCATCTCTCAGCTCTGATGTTCTCTGTATCAACTTCCCGGTCGGGCTCTCCCTGCAGGGCCTCCAGCAGCGCCATGCTTGCACCCTACCAGCTCGGCAACCCCTGCGGACAGAGAACCAAAGACTCCATCCAAAGCTGCTGTGTTGGGCACATGCCCATCTGTGATATGGAATATGTTGATCAGCTGGGCTCAGGTCACCTGTCCCCTGCCCAGAGCAGCACAAAGGAAGTGGGTTCAATATAGACCCAGCCCAAAGCACTCTGTGGGCTGTGCCCTGCCCCTAAAGCATAACCTTCTCTCTCTCTCTCTCTCACACACACACACACAGACACACACACACAGACACACACACACAGACACACACACACACACACAGCTTTATGCTCCAGCCTTTCTTTGCACACCCTGGTTCCTTTTTTGGTAAAGTACTACCTGGTGACTCCTATTCATCCCTCAAGACCGAGCCCTAATGTCACCTTCTCTGAGAAGCCTTCCTGCACACTTCCAGACAGAATTAGAAAATCACTCCTCTACTGGAGCCCTTATCATGCTGCCCTGAAATGACCTGATTCATGGGTCTGCCTCTTCCCTCTGGGCTCTGAGCTCCCTACAGGTCCCCAGGCACAGCCCTGTTGGGAGTGTGAACAAATAAGAAGGAACAACTGGTCAGATTAGGCTCAGACAAGCTCAGAGCTGGATTGAGGGAGAAGGCAATGCATAGGAGCAGTGTATGGGCTGAGTGGCCTGCAGAAGGCCTGGCTCTGCTGCTGGTTGCTTGGCCATGAGAGTGTGAGGTGTGCACATGTGTATCTGTGATGTAGGAGACTGTGGCTGTCTTTTACATTGAGCTCTTGCAGCCTGCTCTGCCTCCCATCCTGAAGGCTGTCTCTCAGTCTTTGCCCAGCTGTCAGAATTCAAAGCCTGAATGGCCACGGCTCACACCAAGGCTGGGGCCGTGCAGTACCGCAGTGTGGAAATGGAAGAAGAAAGGGAGGTGGCGGTGGAAAGGGAGGTTCAGGGGTCGGCCTGAAGTGGTGGCTCAGACTTCACCAGTAGTCGCCTTTCCTGGTGAGGTCTCCATGGCTCGGTCGACTGTTCACCGGCGCTGGGAACACTCAGCATGGTGGGACCCATGGCTGGGGCCGGGGATGGGGACAAGTGTGCAAGAAAGAGGAGCTCTGGGCCCTGAAGGACCCGCTATGTGGTTCGGAATGCTGCTGTGATTCAGGGTTGCTGGGAAGCTCCTGCAGGCCCCGCATGCCTGTGTGATGCTGGTAGTTCTGCCAGTTCTAGCCATTCCTCTGGCTTTGTTTGGTCTGTCAGATGACCATCTCTAGGAACACGTGTGCCCCCGGATCCTTAGCAGTCATCCAGCACAGTGGGGCGAGGGGTTCCAGTTCCCTACACAGAGTGGGATAGGGTTGTGTGTGATGATTAGATAGGGGTGAGGTGGGGACTGGAGACAGAGAAGGGGCTGAAACGGTGGGGAGAAAGCTCTCCTGGCCTCGGGTGCTGCACCTGCCCACACCCTGAGCCCTGCTCACCACCAACCAGTGTCATCAACAACACCCACTTCTCTGTGCAGGGCACAGGCAGGAGCTCCAGCCAGCCCCACCTGGGTTGGCTGTGGTTCTACCACCTGCTATCTGAGCACCCTTGGCCAAGGGACCTAGTGTATCTGGGAGTGTTCTCTTCTGCAGAGTAGGCATATAGTGCCTGTGTTGTGAATGAATGTTTTATTTGAATTCAAAAAGGAAATATGTGCATGTGCCCCACAGATGGCTGGCACACAGTCGGCCCTGCCCTGGGGAGATGCCAGGTAAGAGCACAGCTGTGATCTCACTGGTCCTGTGCAAAAGAGACATCTCAGGAGGCTTCCTGGAGGAAATGTCTGGATAGTCATTCATGGCTCCCTTGACCAAGGAGCCTGTTGTCTCAGGCATTGTGTGCCCTGGGTTCTCAGGTCAGCAGACTGTTATATTCCAAGCTGGCTTGTTGCCGAGGAGGGAAGGAACGGGAGTTAATTCGTGTAAACGCCCTACCAGCTGCCCGGCCCTGGTCTTTTCATACCACCCTGGTGAGGCACCAGAGAGAAGCAGCATTCTGGTTGAGGCCACACAGCTACGTAGGGAGGATTAGGGAGCCAGTGCCCCTCAAAGGGGCAGGCAGTGCCAAACGCAGCATCCTGCCCCACCCCCCTGCATGCTTAGAGCATTTGCATCTGTCCCTGCGGGGCGGCTCACATCCCCCTCTTCTAGGCCCGGCACCACAGCCTTCCCTGGCAGAGGGGAAGAGCAAGGGTTGCTCCGTGCCCTTTAGTCAGACCTGTTGTGGGGGCTGGGCCATCTCTCCACTGTCCCTGATAGAATCTGTTCTGGGGTAGGACAGTGGCCTCTCCCAGCTTCCTGCCTGGTCACACCATGGGAGCAGGGAGTCCTGGACAGAAGTGCTGTGATGGGGCGCGTGGCGCCTGGATGAGCGAGCCGCAGCCCGGGAGTGAGGCCTGCTGGAGGGGGCCCCTGCTTGCCTCTCACTGGCCACACGGCATAGAGAATGACTCTTCTGTCTGGACGCAGTGTGCTCGCGGTCAAGAGCAGGGGTTGGTGCAATTTTTCCATACCCACCTTCAGGACACACAGCCGGTGCTTACTTCATGGGGCAGCCATGAGGAGATAGTCCAGGCACCCGTGCAGAGACCCCTGGACGTCCCTACAGAGCCCAGGGCCTGAGAGAGGAAGAAGCTGCCCTGGGCTCCACCTGGGCTCCTGATTCCCTTGGTGATGCCTGCAGTGGGAAGCGGGAGGTGGAATCTATCTTCCCCAAGTGGTGGCAACTGCACTGTGGAGACGAAAGCCCCAGCTTCTCCATGTGTGACCTAGGCCCCACCTGCCGCCTCCAGGACCAGCTGCCTCCATTGCAGCCCCAGACAGTGGTGTGCATGTGGTCATGACAACACCTCACTCCAGGCCTCTCAGGGGAGGCTCACCTGGCTGGTGGGATCTGGGTCACCTTGGACAGATCAGGCCTGCCATGTGGCCTCACCACGTAGCTTGAAATTCCCACATGATCACTGACTATTGCAGAGGGTGCTCAGCTGTGGTTGGCACACCCCACGGGGCAACCCTGATGCCAGGGAGGCTGGCATTCCTGGGACCTGAGCAAGCCACCTAAGGCCACCGGCATCTGATCACAGGCTCCTGTGACCTCAAACCAGGCTGGCATCCTACAGGCTCTGGGAACCTGCCCTGCCTGGAATGTCTAGAGGACCGAGGAGTCAGGATGGGAGGCACTTAGCTGTTCTCCCAGCCTGTAGACACCCTGCATTTTGCTGAGCCACACTCAGCCTTCCAGAACTTGCATCCTTCAGCCCAGGTCTCCCCCAGGAGCCATAGAGAGCTGACATTCTCCCAGAGCCTTCTCTTCACAACCCGCACACCCTGTGGCAGGATGTGACTGTCATCCAGCTGCAGTCACTACCTGCCCTTGTCCAGGGGTGCATTCAGTCTGGTTCTGCTTCTCCTCTCCTGGGCACGCATAGCAGCCCCTGCTTAACAGCTGGCAAAAGCTATCTGTTACGCCCCCCCACACTTGATACAGTTCCCATGGAGAGGCACCCACCTCTACAGGCATCCTGTGAGTGAGAACGTTTTGAGGTTGTGACTTCTGGCTTATTCCTCAGTCGCCCTCCCATTGAGCTTAGTGGCTGACACACAGACCTGTGGCTGTCACTGACTCTGAAGGTACCTCTGAGCACCTGCATGGCACTAGTTTCAAGCCAGGTGCTGCACATGCAGAAGTGCCTCGGACATGCCCTGCTCCCAGGCAGAGCCCAGAAACCTGGCAGATGCAACTGTCAGCCTGAGCCTGGAACAGTGCACCCCGGGGGAACAGAAAGAAGGGATCTTGAGGCAGGAGAAGGGGCTTCAGGGAGGGTGCCACCTGCTTGGCTTACAGGGATGAGGAGTTTGCCACCACAGTATAGGGTGCAGGAAGGCATTTGAGGCCAAGGATTGGCATAGGCCAAAAGGCAGAAGCAGGTTCTTGGGATCTGCATGCCCAGGTCAGTCACGTCTGCCGAAGCTAGACAACCAGGCAGCGGAAGACTCTCTCCAGGCACAGTGCAGCGGCCTCCCAGGGAGAAGTTTGTGAAACCCAGATGTGAAGACATCTGGATGTTACCTCTTTGGTATTATACCGTAAGCCCAGTTTTCATGCACTATTGAGTATGATCAGTAATTATCTCTGGTTTGCTCAGCCAACAGACAAATCATTTTGTCTCTGAAATAACCAGTTCTAGCAGTGCCGTCTCACATGTCTAGCATCAATCCAGTGTGAACATTGTGAGGGCCTCCCGGGCACATCCGGGTTAGCCCTCGAAGTGTTGTTCTAACCCTCTAATAGCAGTTCTCCTCTCATGACTGCCCACTGTGTCTCTGGCAGTTTTGGGGACTTTCATCCTCACAACACTATGAAACAGACACTATTATGATCCCCATTCCTCAAATGAGGAAACTAAGGCTTGGAGAAGTTACAGCATGATTTGGCTGGGATTCCAACCCAGGTTTGTCCGATTCTTTTTTTTTTTTTCTGAGACAGACTCTTGCTCTATCGCCCAGTTGCCCAGACGGGAGTGCAATGGCACGATCTCAGCTCACTGCCACCTCCTCCTCCCGGTTCAAGCAATTCTCCTGCCTCAGCCTCAGTAGCTGGGATTATAAGCACGTGCCACCACGCCCAGCTAATTTTTTGCATTTTTAGTAGAGATAGGGTTTCATTGTATTAGCCAGGATGGTCTCGATCTCCTGACCTTGTGATCCGCCCACCTCAGCCTCCTGAAGTGCTGGGATTACAGGCATGAGCCACCGCACCTGGCCTGTCTGATTCGAACACACTCTCTTTTCTTTGCACAATGTCAAATTACAGACTGAAGAAATAAAAATGAAATTTTGGTAAATGTGGTTGCTGGTGACTTAGCTGTGGTTTTGCAGCTGCTTCACTGTAATGTCTGATTCATCTTTAACAAGTGAGTTTTGGAGTAGATTACCTCAAAATACACCTGCAGCTGCATAGAGGCTGCAGGTCAGCAGGCCTGACATAAGGGCCAGAGGTCACATTGAGGGGATTCCATGGCTCTTGGTGGGCAGATTGGGGGACATGGGGTTGGGCCCTGGCCATGCCAGCCCAGGCCAGGAGCACCAAACCAAATGCATGCCTGGCTGTTGGGGCAGCTCAGAAGGGTGACTCTGTTAGCTTTTGGAGAAATTCTACAGGAAAGCAAGGAGATATTCCAAGATTTTAGTTAGGGCTCACCAATTTCAAAACTCGCATTGAATCCTGACCTTGAGGCAGAGCTGGTCACACCAGCAACCAACCATCCAACTGAAGCCAGAAATTCTCCACTCGCATGACTCTCTTGCTCCCTTTCTTCCTCACATACCTATTAGGAGTATGAGCTCCTTGAGCTTTACCTATAGTATTAGTATTTTGATATTCTTTTTCATACATGTTTTTAGCATGCAGGCCTGTGCCCAGCCCTGAATAGGCACTGGGGAAGCCGCAGTGCAGCTGTGACGTGTGGGTGGCCTGCTGCGCCTGTGCTCCAGCAAGTCCAGTCGTGGGTGCAAGGTCCATTCTCAGCATGGGACTGGCGGCTGGGTGCATGCACTAGCATGGAGCTTTCAGTCTGCATTCGCTGGCTAATGCTTGAGAGTTCAGACTCTAATTCACAGATGACCAAGGGATGTCGGTATAGCAAGTAATAAGTGTAGGTCGTTCTGGAGAGTCTTTCCAGGAGAGACAAGGGCTGTCCATATCAGTTTTGCAGTCTTGGTGGGGTTGCCTCTGTGTCCTCCTTCTTAGACGGTTGCCCATTGTCTCTACAGGCCCCCTGCCCTGAGCGGCAGCCCTGTCATCTCTGACATCTCCTTGATCCGGCTTTCCCCACACCCGGCTGGCCCTGGGGACTCCCCCTTCAACGCCCCCCACCCATATGTGAACCCCCACATGGAGCACTACCTCCGTTCCGTGCACAGCAGCCCCACGCTCTCCATGATCTCTGCGGCCAGGGGCCTCAGCCCCGCTGACGGTGAGTAGGGTCTGGGGCAGGGTGCAGGCAGCCTCTCTCACACTAACACTGCCAACTCTCCAGCCTTGGTCCCCTTCAACAGTGACCAGGCTGGTGTTCCTTCACACTACTCCCGAACTACAGCTTTTTGGGTTTTATGCTCATTAAAGAGCCCTTGGTAAGCACTCTTTTGCACACAAACCATATATGATTTACCATAATAATAACAGTAAGTATCTATCCAGATAGGTCCTGGATTAGAACCACTGGTTGTAATCAACCGACGTCTGCAGAAGCTGGTGTTAGGAAAGGAGATGTTGTGTTGGGGTGTCTCATGCAGGGGTGTGCTGGTTGCTGCCCACATCTCAGCTAGATCTGCCCGTTGTAGGTTAACATAGGAGGCCACCAAGTGGCGGCCCAGGCCCTGGACTCCGGGGACAAAGCTGTGGCGTTGTGTCTCTCAGTTCAGATGCCCGAGAGAGAAAATTGATTGGCCCAGATCAAAGATCAGATGGTCACCCCTGGTGTGACTAATTTCAGCCAGAAAAGGGCAGGGTCACATGGTGCAAATATATCTTTATATGCATAAAGCAGATTGAAAGTTTTAGACTTCTAGCCCTCACCAACCCCACCGACAGACACATGCGAACACATATTCGTGACCCAGACATTTTGGGGCCAGTCCCACCCATGCTGTCTCCCTGGGAAGTGCATCCCCATCCTCAGCATGGCGTGGCCCCGTGGCGCCCCCGACAGCGCTCTGCTAGCCACTCATTGTTCCCATCCTTGAAAGCGACCAAGTGTATCTTCTCAGAATACACGAAGCTGAGACTTGACCTCTCATGTTAGAGGACGTTCGCAACTTGAACTTGAGAGCCCCATGGGCAGAGGCTCTGGGAAACGTGATCCCAGTGAGTCTCTTACCACTACCAGCATTCTCCCCCAGAGGAATGTATCCTTCCAACTGATGGACGTGACCATGAGTTGAAGCAGAAGCCTGGCTCTGAGAATGCGCAAGCTGGAATTTCACAATGAAAAAGAGGCTTCCAGTTTTCAAATGTGCAGAAAGGCTCCCTGAAGCATTGACTCATCTTCCTGGCATGGAGGCTTGCACTTTGCCTGGTCCTCACCAGAGAGAAACCAAGCAAGGCAGATGGCTGTAGCCAGGGGGCTGGCAAATGGCTAGCCAGAATATGGCACCATTCCGAAATGGCCTCTTAAGGTCAGAATTCAGACCTGAACTTTGCATGTGTCCCCTGAGTGGCCTTAAGCAAGCTGAGGTGCCCTGAGGCCTGTGCTACCTGCCTGCTGTCTCGAGGACAGTGGGCCCAGCCCTGTCCACGTCACTCCTGAGGACTCAGTGCTGGGATTACAGGCGTGAGCACCATGCCTAGCCCATGACAGCCTGGCCAAGAGAGAGAGGACACAGGTCAGGTTCCAGGTTCTGCCTGGGTCAACTAACACTGTCACCTCCCCAGCCTTCATCCCCTTGGACAGTGATCAGGCTGGCGTTCCTTCACACTACTCCTGAACAACGGGTTGTGGAGTGCCCCCAAAAGGACAGGTCCACCTCCTAACCCCCAAACCTGTGAGTATCCCCTCATTTGGAAAAGCGGGCTTTGCAGATGTCATTAAGTTAGTGCCCTTAAGCTGAAGAGATCATCCCAGACTACCTGCATAGGCCCTAAATCCAATCACAGGTATCCCCACAAGCACAGGCAGAAAAGACAGACACATTCACGCCCACCCAGGGACATACAGGGTCACAGGGGACAAGGTGATGTGAAGGCAGAGGCACAGATGGGAGTGCTGTGGCCACGAGCAGGAAGCTGGCAACCACCAGAAACTGGAAGAGACGAGGAACCATCTTCCCCTCGAGCGTCTGGAGGGAGTGCAGCCCTGACAACATCTTAATTTCAGATTTCTGGCCTCCAGAACTGTGAGAGAATAAAGTTCTGTTGTTTTAACAACAGTTAACACCAAGTTCATGCTAATCTGTTACAGCATCCCCGGGAAACTAATCCACATACTAACAGGGCTCCCAAGGAAGAGGCAGAAGGAACCTGGCTGCTCTCCCAGGGCTGGGGCCAGAGGGCCCAGAGAGATGTCCATGGGAGGAAGGAAGGAACAGAGCACCCTCCTGGAAATGCTCAGGAACCAGGAACGCTGAATTCTACCCACTGCAGTGTAGCCCATGAAGAGCTAGGTGGGCTGGGCACAGTGGCTCATGCCTGTCATCCCCATATTTGGGGAGGCCCGGTGAGAGGATCGCTTGAGCCCAGGAGTTCAAGGCTGCAGTGACCACTGCACTTCAGCCTGGGCAACACAGTGAGATCCTGCCTGTGGAAAAAAAGAAATTAAAAATGAGGAGCTGGAGGTGGTGAGACGGAGCTGCCCCTGGAGGACAGGCCTTCGACTGATGGAGCACCATGCTGTGCACGAGTTCCAGATAAACACTGAGATAGCTCCTGGAACACCAACGTACCCACCCACAGCCCCATGACACAGCAGGCACCTGGCTAATTTGCATGGCCCTGACTCCTGTAGGAAGTAGACCAGATACCCTAAGGCCCCACCAGCCCTCGGTCAAGCTGCTAAGTGACCAAGGATGGCAGATCAGGCTCAAGAGCAGGTGGCAGGAGGTTTGAACTCAAGTCCTGTGTGCCTGCTTGGTACCAGCCCGAGAGAGCCTGCCATGTGACGTCTGGAAGCTCATCAACGATCTGAGGCAGTGTCTGCCAGACCGTATGTCACTGGGGACAAATGGGATCTCCAGGGAAGGCTTTAGGGGAAGGTAGGTAGGCAGGAAGGAGTAAGGGAGGGCACTTTAGGCATGGACAGGGGAGGCAGAGGCGTGGGCGATCAGCCTGGCTGGAGGCCTGGGCTCTCGGGAGATGCAGCAGGAGATGGCGAGAAGGAGGCAGAGGACGGCAGCTTCCACGGCTTGGTCTCCTCTCTCTGCCAAGCGCATGAGAGTTCATTTGGAATTTGCTGAGGCTGACAACAGATGTGGTGGCGCACAGTGGTTAGGAGCTTGCTTCCTGGATTCGCACTGCCCTCTTTGCACACTGCTGGACTCGCGATGCAGGTGCTGGGTTTCCAAGCTCCCGTTCGTTTCCTGACATCACCCTGCTGGGGCCCAGCCTCCCTCAGATGCTCTGAATTTCATCCTCGCTGTGTCTTGCCTAAGCCCTGGGCAGGGCCGACCTCAAGGTTGAAGCAGACAGCCCCAAGGCTCTGTGCTGCAGGCATAAGGACGTGTGCAGGCCAGGAGCTTTATCTGGCTAGGCCTGGGGCCCGGGCAGCCATCTCACCCTGAATGTTCAGGCACAGACTGACTTGGCCCAGCCGCGTGCCACTGAGGTGCCTCTGTTTGCACCTTCTTTGAACTCTGAAGACTGCTGGACTGTGGATCCTGTTGGCCTGGGGCTCCGGGATTCTGTGGGGCAGGAAGGCAGAGGAGGGAGAGATTGTTTTATGAATCTGATGAAATGGGGGAGTGCAGAGGTCGGGATCTGGTCTCTTCCATCAGCAGCAACACCCCAGCTCATGCTGGCCAAGCCCGGGACCATCGCGGTGCCGACAGTGGGGCGGTGGGGATGAAGTGCCGAGGAAAGAACCCCCCACACCAGGTGTGCATTTCTCTCTTCTCTTTTTTTGGCAGGAAAAGGTGTGGCCAGTGCCAGGTTCTGATGGCTTCTTTCTCTCCCCTCTGCCCACAGTGGCCCAGGAGCACCTTAAGGAGAGGGGTCTGTTTGGCCTCCCTGCTCCAGGCACCACCCCCTCAGACTATTACCACCAGATGACCCTCGTGGCGGGCCACCCCACACCTTACGGGGACCTGCTGATGCAGAGCGGGGGTGCTGCCAGCGCACCCCATCTCCACGACTACCTCAACCCAGTGGACGGTGAGTGCTGGCCCTGAGGGGCTGAGGATGGGGCCAGCGGGTCCTCCCTTGAGGCTGAGAAGGTCACTCGCTGTTTCTTTTGGGGATGATGGCCCTTAAGGAGAGGTCGGGTTGTACTCTGATGCCTTCCAGGACTGCTGTCCACAGGCACTGAGTCTTTGAACAACACTTACTGAGTCACCACAGGCCAGGAAGAGTTGTGAGCATTGCAGACACCACAGCCAACGAAGCCGGAACTTACAGTGCAATGGGGAGAAACAGATGCTAGGCAGCTCTGGGAATTACATGTCAAAGTAGCCAATTACAAATGGACTGGGAAACAAAGCAGGAGCCGGGAGGGGACACTGGGTGAGCGGGGTGCAGACTGGAAAAGGGAAGTCGGAGGAAGCCTCACTGGAAAGTTGAAATCTGGGGGTGAATGCTCCAGGCAGAGGATATTGCAGTACAAAGGGCCTGAGGCAGCAGTGGGCCTGCTGAGCTCAAGAAACAGCCAGGAGGCCAGAGCGGGCGGTGAGGGGTGGGAGTGGAGGTGCAGCTAGAGTTTCCAGGCAGGGTCTTGCCAGCCAGCAGACCTCGGAAGAGGCTGGCTTTCACTGGAGATGAGGCTGGGCAGAGGAGAAAAGAGATCCGGCTGACTCAGACGGAATCTCCCTCCGTGCTGATGGGAGAACTGATTTGGAGGCAAGATGGAGGCAAGGGGTCTAGTTGATAGAGGTGGGGAGAAGGGGCCAGGTCTCGGGAAGACGAAGGTACAGCCACAGGATGTGCTCCCAGCTAGCATATGGAGTTGAGAGAAAGGGGAGTTGAACTTGACTGCAGGGTCTCGGGCCTGAGCATCTGAAGGATGGAGTTGATAACTGAGCTGGGAAGCTGTAGGTGGGAAGGAGGAAAGTCGGGTATCCTGGGTAGATGAAGCTTTTGGTGCCTGCTAGACATCAAGTCCGTCCCGCCCACCAAATGCCATCCTCACAACTGCTTTCAAAGGGATGCCTGTGAACCCCTGACCGTGAGCCCTGGGGTCAGCATGGATCCCTCTGAATGAAGAGTGGAGAGGGTGGAAGGCTCAGCGCCCCTCCCACCCCCAGTCAGTGTCACTCCACTTGAAGGTCCTGGAGCCCTGGCCTGCGGCACACAGGGAGGCAGGCAGCCAGTAGAGCTGGCAGCCACAGCAGGGGACGGGCAGGCACCTCCTGCAGAGCCAGCCTTCTCGAGCCTTCCGTGGGGCAGCGTTTTCACTCCCTGATAGCTCAAGGCAAGGAGACAGAAGCCTGCAGGGAGACCGTCCTGCGGGGCAGCCCTGGTGCCTACAGGGCCGTGTAGC
Source organism: Plecturocebus donacophilus (assembly GCA_004027715.1). NCBI lineage: Eukaryota > Metazoa > Chordata > Mammalia > Primates > Pitheciidae > Plecturocebus > Plecturocebus donacophilus. The sequence goes on along the minus strand of PVKP010006849.1, from coordinate 9,007 downwards.
CTGCGCAGATTGGGGGTGGGCTGGCGGGAAGTCACATGGGGCCAGGCGGGGCCATCCGACTCAGGGTGGGCCTCCCGCTTTGCTCACCCTGACCCTCCCCCAGGGCTCTCTTCCAGGGGAACCCTTTACTTCCCTAAGGCCTGGCTGACATCTCACCTCCTCCAGGAAGTCTCTCTGGAAGCCTCCTCCTTCCCTGTCCCCTGTCTCCCTCAGTCACTGGGACAGCTCCCTCCTCGGGATCCTACTTCACTCTTTACCTGGCCTACCCTGTACAGCAGCCACCTCATGTGGCTCCTCGGCTATCTTGAGCAGCTCCTGCTTCCCAGGAAGAGTTTTGCTGAGAAGAAGGTGGCCAACCTCCAAGGCTGACCCCTCATGGGTGTGGTCCTCGCCAGGCCCTGGTGGGAGGCCATAGCATGCCTCAGGGATGCCACCAGAATGTGATCCCTGTGTCTGTCCTGTTCTTCCTTGCCTTCCCCAGCATGGTGTTTAGTCCAGGATTAAGCATACCACGCAGGTGTTCAACGACACCTGTCATCTCTGCAGGACTGACGTCCCTCTGAGCACACACACATCCATGTGCTCTGTTCCCCTCTCCTCTCAGCAGCCCTACACGATGCTCCCATGACCACAGTGAGGTGTCAGAGGCGCTGAGAGAAACTTGTGTGCTAGGCATGCTCCTTGCCGATATTAGAAAGCAAACAACGGCAACCCAGCGCATGAAGGGTGGTGTGCAAATTGCCACACCCAAATATCAGCTTCCTCCAAGCAGGAGCCTTCTTCCAAGGGCCTGAGGGTGGCATAAGGCCAGTAGGAAAGTGGACAAGGCAGAGAAATCACGGCTGAGCGGGGTAAGATGAGGCAGGTGTCCCCACAGGGCAGGAAAGGCTAAGCCAGGCAGCCAGGAGCCATCCAGTGATTTGCAGCATGAGCGTCTGCTCTCTGGGTGTGTGTGTGTGTGTGTGTGTGTGTGTGTGTGTGCACATGAGAGACAGTGAATTGGAATGCGAGCTGCCTCTCTTCTGTGCTTTTACACATTCTTCCATGTAACTCCCTTAGCCACCTTCTGAGGCTAGAGATACGCTCCTTACTTTAAGATGAGCAAATGGGCTCCCAACATCTAGCAGCTCGCCCCAGGCCTTGTTCTGTTTGTTACCAGCAACATCTGCCCTTCCCTGGGGTACAGTTTCCAGCAGCACATGCGCCTGACCAACATGAGCCCTGGCCCCAGGGAGGGCCAGCCAGGCCAGGTGGACTTGGGCTCAGAGCAACTGAGTCAGAGCCAGAGGGAAAAAGTTGTACAGCGAGCTCTAGGGCAGGCCTACGCCAGGCCTGGCTGCATGGTGTTCTCTGGTAGCTGGACTCAGAGCTGGTAACAGGACTGAAGCAGTGTGGAGTGGCAATCCCAAGCCCTGCAAGCTGCATAGATTAAACACATTGAGATAGCATGTGTGTACCTGGCCCAGTGCCTAGCATATAGCAGGTGTGGAATAACGCTGGTGCAGCCCTCTTCGCTCCAGTGTATCTGTCCACTCCCTCTTGCAGGAGTCTGTGTCTTCATCGTAGGCAGCTCTGTCCACCTGCTGCCTAGGCCCAGGCCCCAGGTCCTCCCAGACCTTTTCCTTGCCGTCTCCCATCCATCCCATCCTGTCCTCCAGGCCTCCAAGTGCGGCGTGTCACCCCTCCCAGGCCAGCCAAGTGACATGTCACCCTTGTAGCATTGCTCCATGGCTGCTGTTCAGCTAGTGTCCCCCTCTTTATCCTCACCACCATCCTGTGCTCAGCCTGTACCACCTCTAGCCCCCTCAGGATAAAATTCAGACTTTAAAACCCCCATCCAGAGGTCTTCCTCTCCAGCTCACCTCTCGCCAGCTGCACCCTGCAGTCTTGCCATGCACTGCCCCACCTGCAGGTCCCCAGATAATTCCCTGAGCTCATTCCTGCAGAGTGTCCAATGCATGATGCCCTAGGCCTTCTCCTGAGACCCCACAAGAATCCAGCCCCCGGCCTCTCAAGCCACCAACTAGCGCCACTGCACTAACAGGACCCAAGGCACCCCCCACTGGAACTGGCTGGGACTTCTCCTTACATATGGCCAGACGGCCAGCCCCGCCAGGTCTGGGAGCACATCTGACCAGGAGCAGGTCCTCAGTGTCTGTCAGGTGAGTGAGTGAATGAGTGAATGGCACTTAAAAAAGACCCTGGGATGGAAAGATGCACTCCAGCTAAGGAAGGGACCACTCAAGGAACATAGTTGTTGGCTCACAGGGGACTGGAAGGGGCTGCGGAGCGGCTTTGCCTTCCAGGCGCTCAGCATTTGGCACCGCCTGGGGCTGAGCATCTCCAGGAAGCAGGAAGGCGGAAGAGCCCAGGGGTTAGCTCAGCAGTGGGCGTGAGAGCTCCCAGCCCTCCAGCAGCTGCTGGTGAACTCATCACACCCCACCCGCCGCGCCTTCTCCACTTCCGCCTTGGGAACACATCTGGCTTCAGGATGCAGAGGTGGGGAGGAGGCATCACCAGATTCCAGAGTCGGCCTGAGGATGGATATCAGTTTCTCCAGTTCCGGCATGGGTTGGAGGTGGGGACATTTTTCTTATCCATGGATTTCAGGAGCAGATGACTTCTTTCTCTTTGTTCCCAGTCAGTTACAGTCCAAGAAAATCAGAGTAGTCCAGGATTATCACCTGTTTTTGTTGCTACTTAATGCATTTTTTCCCAAAACTGTTTTCAACTGGAATCGGAACTTTGACTTCAACTTTTAAAAATACTTTTCATACTTCCACTCAGCTCTGATGCCTGCGTGGATGGTTCCTTGTGTGTCTCTAGGAGAGGCTGAAACCAATACCAGGGCTCTCAGCCAGGCCCAAGTCTGTCTGAGCCTGGACCTGTCTCTGGGGTGTCCCCTGGCCCCTCCCCTCTCGTGAACCACTGGAGCAGGGGAGGTGTTTTCGGTGGGTCCCTGCTGTATGGATCTGTGCTGGTCCCTCCCAGAAAGCTCCAGACCACCCAGCAGAGAATGTGAGTGGGCGTTTCCACTAGGTTTCTTTTTGCTCAAATTCTCGTTGAGAAAATTGTATAGGCCATCCATGGCACCAGCAGTGCTGCTGAGGAGACCTGTGGAAGGGCCTGGCTCTCTCTGAGGAGCACATGTTCACACCAGGAAGTTGCCATGCACATGACCTTGAGCATGTGAGCTCTGTGCAGGCGCAGGGGCCTGGAGAGCTCATGGACAGCCCAGGAGAACAGGCCTTCTCTCTCTTTCTCTGTCTCTGTGTCTCTTGCACACACACTGGTCGATTCAGCAGGTGTTGACTGGGCACCTTCTATGTACCAGGCCCAGTTTTAGATCTAGGGACATGATGCCTCATGAGCAGCACACAAGCCCTGCCTTCCTGGTGCCTGAGCTCCAGCGCACCCTGTGTGCACTCCTGGCCAGGACCAAGAATGCCTGTCCCTACCTGACGCCCTCCCACCCTAGCCTCCTTTCTCAGCACCCAGAGGAGGGAGCACTGCAGGGGAGAGAACTTTCTGGAGGCTTTGAGTGTCCCACCGAGGCAGGCATGGAGAGGGCTCTGCCAGGCAGGAAGGCGAGCAGGTAGAGGTGGATGGGACTCCACGTGGGTCCTCATCCCGCAGGACCTTGTCCCCAGCACACCCGTTTGCAAACCTTAGCTGAGTGCCACCTGCACAATTGTGTGTTTAATATTTTTTTAACAGACTCGCCTTTGGGGATTAAATAAATGTTTCTTAAAATGGAACTTTGTATTTTTTCATGAAATGGAAAACCTAATCCCTGTCTGAGGAGGATGTTCCTGTCTCTGCCTCCATCAAACCTCAAATAACCTCATTTGGGCCGTCTGCGCACCCTGCATTTAGGAACACACTGCAGTGGTGGAAGAAAGGCCAGAAGTTAGAGAGGCCTCTGTGGGCTCTTGTGGGATTGGAAAGCCAAGCCCTGCGTTCCTCCCAGGGCGCCGAGGCCGGGGTGCAGGCAGGACAGACAGATTTCCCAGACGATGATGAAATCCCCCTCCCTGGTCTCCTGGTGGTGGGTGAAGGCCCATTTCCTCTTGTTCTTAAAGGGGGCCTGATTTACAGCAGGAAGACAGGAGTGCTGCTGCGTGAGAAGGTGATAGAGAACCAGTCAGGGAACCAAGGTCATCATTCTGCTGAGTGGCTCCCTGGAGAGCTGGGAATTCACCGGTTGTCACCCGGGCCCTCAAATGGAATTTTCTCATGTTATGCTGTTGAATATTGGTGATTTAACAACAGAACAGCCGCCCCCTCCCCCCTCCACCACATTGAGAAGATTGAGATGTTTCCGATTGAAATGTTGTCTGTTTACAGCTCATACTTCCTCCAAGCCGTGCATTTTATTGTCATATTGACACTAATTTGGCTCGGATGTCACCTCCATTCTGACGCCCGTTCTTTATGCCGCCTGTGGATCAGGGGGGTTTTCAGAAACCAGTTACATTGATCAAACCCAGAGAGGCAAGAAGAGCTGGTGGAGGAGCTGCCAGAGGCCCAAGTCAGGCAGGATCCCTTGCCTGGCCTGAGGTAGGAAGGGAGACCAAGGCAAAGGAAGCCAGACTGCAGGTCCCTGCGTGAGGTGGTGGGGCTGTGTACAGGCACAGGCTCAGCAGTGGCTCTGGATTATCTGGAAAAGCCACACCAACTGTCCCACCACATCGGCTTCACGAAGTCCCTTCACAGGTGAGGAGCCTGCGGCACAGCCTGGTTCTCTGTGTTCCTCACTCGGCTAGGCCATGGTGCCAGCAGCTCTGAGCTTCCTGCTCCATGATGCAGACTCTTGCTACTCCCGATCAGAGCGGGTGAGATGGCTGTGGACGGCTAGGTGTGGGGGCATTAAGATCCTCAGGCCGGATTTCCTTAGAGCATCTCCTCGGTGAGCCAGAAAATATCTGGGTGAGGGAGTTGGGCCATGTAGGGAACACATTTTAGCCAGTGAGGGTTCAGGGCACCCTAGGCCTACTACAAGGCTGTGCCCTGCTGGCCTTGGTGATAGCACATCCCAGCCCCCAGCTGAGGATGGCATCTGGCACAGAGAAGCCTCCCAGGACCTGGTGCCAGGATGAAACTCTTTCTTCCTGCCCCTCAGCCCAGGCTCCTGGGCATGCAGGCCTTCGAGGGGGGGGATCCCCAGCCCCAACACCATGGAAGCCCACCCACAGCTACAGATGATACACTGGTTATCAGCCCATAGCACCCCTGGGGTGGGTGCTGGTAACTCATCTTCTGCATGAGAGAAATGTGGGATTTGCCCACAGCTACCCAGTTCAGAGTGTGCAAGCAGGGTTAGAGCCTGGGTCGGCCTGAGTCCAGGGCCTGTTCTTACATCTCCTCCCCTTCCCACTGCCTCAGGGAAAGCAATGATCTCCCTCCTGATCACCTTGGGATCCTCTAGAATAATCCTGCTTAGATGGCACCTTGCAAATCCTGCCTGGTGCCTCGGGACGCTGTCTTCACCTCTCTCCTACACCGTGAGCTACATGAGGGCAGGGTCAGAGTCTTCCCTGCCTGCAGTTCCCATGATGTCCAACCAATGCCTGGCATACTCTCAGCACTGCACAAGGGAGGGGCTGATGGATGAATGAATGAACACGTGAATGAGCAGCAGAAAGCACTAGTGGGTGAAGCAGGGTCCAGAGGCAGGTGGTGTTGGCATCCACCCAGGTGAGGGTGGGCAGGTGGCCAGTCACCCATGGCCGACCAGCATTAAAACAGGCGCATCCACAGATGACTACTCCGTGTTCCCGGTCATAAATCACAGGAGAAACCACGGGAAATGAGTGCCAGGCTTTTCTTTCTATTTAGTAATTTATCAAGGGAAGAGGCGCATTAATAAACATATTTCCCATGAGAGGCGGGGATAACAGAGATGAATATCACTGTCAGATTTGGCCTGTTTCCTCTTGTTAGGGGCACACAAGAGGGTAGGAATCCAAATATTAACAGCGGAATCTTTTTTAAAAAATGTTTTACAAAGATGTGTGTGGGTTTCTTGCTTTATATCGCATTCGATGGATTTTCCTCACATTTCTGCATTTGCCACTCCGTTTGTAAGTAATAGGAGTCTTTCAGAGAATTCACTTCTGCATCTTTCTCTGAGTTTCCTTTGAAGCGAGGATTGACAGGGAGTGGACTCAGTAAATAGGAACCCAGAAGCTGAGAGGATGCCGAATGGAAGCGGATGAATGAATGTCTAATGACAGCTGTGTTGCTGTGTGCCCCAATCTTCGCTCCTAGACTTGCTGTCCTTCACTCCATTATTAACTGGAGGCTCACCCTGCCCCTTGGAACAGTCCTCCTAGCCCTTGAAGAAGCCACATTCATTAGGAGTTTCATTTTGGAATGCCTGCTGGGTTTTAGGCACTATTCTTGGCATTCTATGTGTCTTCACAACAGCCCTTCAAAGCAAGCCGCACTGCTCTGATTGTACAGATGGGGAAAGAAAGGCTCAGGAAAGCTAAGTAAATGTGCTCCAAGGAAGCCACAAAGTGACAGGCTTGACAGGCCAGTGACAGAGGCTGTCTATGAGCCTCTGCATCGTGTGTGTGTGTGTATACCTGGGGTGTGTGTGTGTATACACTTGGGGTGTGTGTGTGTATGTCCACCTGCAGTGTGTGTGTGTGTGTGTGTGTGTGTGTGTCTACCTGGGGGGGTGTGTCCACCTGGAGTGTGTATGTGTGTCCACCTGGGGTGTGTATATGTGTGTCTACCTAGGGCATGTGTGTGTGTGTGTGTGTGTCCACCTGGAGTGTGTGTATGTGTCTGTGTGTGTCCACCTGGGGGATGTGTGTGTGTTCACCTAGAGTATGTGTGTGTATGTGTGTGTGTCCGCCTGGGGTGTGTGTGTCCACTGGGGTGTGTGTGTGTATGTTCACCTGCAGTGTGTGTGTGCATGTCCACCTGGGGTGTGTGTGTGTGTGTGTCCACCTGGGGGGGTGTCCACCTGGAGTGTGTGTGTGTCCACCTGGGGTGTGTATATGTGTGTCCACCTGGGAGTGGTGTGTCCACCTAGGGTGTGTATATGTGTTCACCTGTGGGGTGTGTGCATGTCCACCTGGGATATGTGTGTGTGTGTTTGTCCACCTGTGTCCCCCTCTCATTCAGGGGACCTCGTTCAGAAGACTGTGCCTTCTCACAGTCATATTCCCCGCCAACCCAAGACACCTCTCCTCCTCTGCACCTTGGGAAAGAGGCCCTGTGGCAGGTGGTTTTGGTGTCCCTGGACCTTGGGCAAGTTACTTAATGCCCTTTGTTTTGTCTTCTGTAAAATGAGCATAACAGCCCCTTCTTTATGGGGCAGTGGTGGAGATTAAATTACCTAACACTTTAAAGTTAGGAGGAGTCCTAGTGCATGTGATGATAGCATTGAGTAAGTGCTGTCTTTAGATGACTGTGCATCTGTTCTTCCTTGGCATGTCCTGTCTGTGCCATGGGTCAGCCCTTGGCACCTCCCACTGAGCTCATGGCTGTGCCAGCTGTATTGGAGTGTTGGGGATGGTCAGACGGGAAAAGGATTTGGGTCCCTAATGCATGGTGAGAAAGACAGGAGCAAGCAGAGGATGAAAGCTCACCAGAGCCACCCTTGTTTGGAGAGAGAGGCCTGACCATAGGGATGATCTGCCCAGCTCAGGGAGGTCAAGGAGGGCATCCCAAGGGAGGTGATGATTCGGATGAGGCCTGAGCCTCTCTCTAGAGCACTGCAGGCAGAGGAAGCGGCATGCACAAGTCCCTGTGCAGGTGACAGGGAGGAGGCGCTGAAAGGAGAGCCTATGGCTGGAATGAGGGCACCCCACAGGGCCATCTCCTAGACCTTCTTTGTAATAGCAATGAGGAGCTTTGGAAAGTTTTGGGGAGAGGGCAGGGACATGATCCTGTTTCCAAGTTGAAAATCTCTCTCTTTGCCATGAGCATTGTGGATTGGACAGCTGTTAGCTGAGGGCTCCAGAATGATCCAAGCAAGTGGTGGGCTGTGCTGAGGTTGGAGTTTGAAAGGAGAGACTTTGAGAGGTGTTCATGAGCCCACACATAAGTGGATTCCACTGTGGTGGAGGGGAGGAGAGAAGGCTGACTCCTCTGCCTCCTGGGTCTCCTGCTCTGCCACTGTGCAAGTGGCAGGCACATGCTGAGCTCAGGCCTGTAGGAAGAGCTGGTTCAGGCACAGGTCAGGAACGTGGGGCTGGCTGTGCTGAGCGGGAGCTGCCTTTCAGATAGGAGGAGAGGACGAGGAGTCAGCTGGCTCTGAGAAGGTTCACTCTTCAGAGCCACTGAAAATGGGAGGTTGAAAACTGTTTGTAGGAGGGGACATCCTCCTGGCCCTGGGCCTCAACTGACCTCTCTGAAGATGGACAGAGAGGACACTGAGTCCTCACAAGCTCCAGATAGCAGGCCTCCTTGGGACCTGGGTTGAAATCCTGCCTCTGTAGCTCTGTGACCTTGAACAAGTCACTAACGTCCCAAGCATAGCTGCTTATCTGCAAATCTGGTTTGCTTGGAGGATTGTGGTAGCAATTAAATGAGTCAATGGGTCTAAGCGTCACTGAACAGTGGCTGTCACTGGGCCATTAATTGCATAAGAATTCAGAAGCAGGCATTTATCCAGATACTGCAGCAGAGAAGCACACTTCAGCCAGGATGCAGATACCGCACTAGAGGAAGATACTCCAGCCAGGATGCAGATACTGCAAGAAAGGAGCACACTCCAGCCAGGATGCAGATACTGCAACAGAGGAGCACACTCCAGCCACGATGCACATACTGTACTAGGGAACACACTCCAGCCAGGATGCAGATACTACACTAGAGGAACACACTCCAGCCAGGATGCAGATACTGCACTAGAGGATCACACTCCAGCCAGGATGCAGATACTGCACTAGAGGAACACACTCCAGCCAGGATGCAGATACTGCAACAGAGGAACACACTCCAGCCAGGATGCAGATACTGTACTAGGGAACACACTCCAGCCAGGATG
>PVKP010006848.1:0-80517 GCA_004027715.1 Plecturocebus donacophilus | reverse complement strand
TTAACATTTCGTTAAATCTTCTTTCAAGGTTCTTAGTTTCTTTGCATTGGGTTAGAACATGTTCTTTTAGCTCACAGAAGTTTCTTATTATCCACCTTCTGAAGCCTGATTCTGTGAGTTCATCACACTCACCCTCCGTCAAGCCTTGTTCTCTTGCTGATGAGGAGCTGCGATCCCCTGTAGGAGGAGAGGCATTCTGATTTCAGGTGTTCTCCGCCTTTTACACTTGTTTCTTCCCATTTTTGTGGATTTATCCACCTCTCGTCTTTGTAATTGCTGACTTTCAGATTGGGTCTCTGAGTGGACGTCTGGCTTGTTGGTGATGAAGTTTTTTCTGTTTCTTAGTTTTCCTTCGGGGGGTGCCCCTTCCCTACAGAGCTGGGCCTTCCCGGGCTCAGCTCTGCTTGTTCTCGGTCCTCAGCGCTTCCAATTGCTGTTCTCCTTGTGGGGATGGGACCGGCGAGCCCGACTAAAAGGGCATCCAGTCCCGTACACTCCGCACCGAGAAGCGCCGCACCGGCCAAAAGAGTCACACTGGCGACCCATGTGGCTCCTTCGCCGGGAATCTCCCAGTCGGTGGGCATCAAAAATTCATCTGCAATTGCGGCATCCACTCGCTCTCTGCGCTTTCACTGGGAGGTACAATCCGGAGCTGCTGCTACGCAGCTATCTTGGATCTCTCTCCACATTATACCTATTTTAAAAGTGACCACATAATTGGAAGTAAATCACTCCCTAGCAATTGCATAGAATTTCACAGGTTTAAATAAAATATTGGCTGGCTGCTTATTTGTTATTTTCATCCCCTATTCCTTCCTGTCTCCATTGTTAAGCACCATTATTGGCATAAAAGAGGTTTTTAATACCCATTTTTAGACTGTTTTCTAGCCTGGGCAATAAAACAAGAATCCCATTCTCTCTCCCTCTTTCTCTTCCTCTTTCTTTCTCTCTTTCATTCTTTTTTTCTCTTTCTTTTGCTGTTTCTTTCTGTCTCCTTTTCTCTTTTTCTAAAATCTCTTCCTCTTTCTTTCTTTCATTCTTTTTTTTCTTTCTTTGGCTGTTTCTTTCTTTCTTTTTCTCTCTTTTTCTAAAATCTCTTCCTCTTTCTTTCTCTTTCATTCTTTTTATTCTAAAAAAAAGTTTGCTATCTTCAAACTACAGTGATAGAATTTCTTCTCATTTGTTGTTTATATATTAAATAGATTTATGTTATACAACAAACATCACCCAAATATTGATAATCCTATAAAACAATCTTTTTACAAAGTTGCATTTTTGAGAAAAAGTTTTAAAAACGCCACAAAAATCAACCAAATATTCTGTGTTTGCATGTGTAAGCACGCTTATACCATCAAATACATAATTCACCTAGTTTGCTGAGTAAATTGCTGCAAAGGCCGTTACTTTGGGATGATGAAAATATGGTCAAGAAGTTTATCTTCTGCTCCATTTCTATCTTCCTCCATAAATCTAGATCTAGCACAGCCCGACTAAAACTAGCCAGACAACTCTCACATCTACCTCCCACTTTCACCTAGGGCAGGTGAGCAAAAATAGGAAGTGTCTGAACACTTGACATACACCAAGCTCAGGATGGCGTCACTGACAGAATGGGGCTGACCCATCTTTAAATGGGCCCATATGTTAGTGCTTTTCCTTTCTTCCCAACACTTCCTGGTCACCTCTATTACTTCCCTGTTGTAAATCGCCCTTCTACACAAATGTCTCATTTTTGAGAACAGTAGCCTCACAATCCTCTACCATCCTGCCTACTAGCATGGAGGGTGTGGGAAGGTAAGAAGACATAGGAAATAGTCATCCCATGGAAACAGCTAAGATAAGACCCTTCCTGGGACAAGATTAACAAAAGGTCATAAAAATTAAAATGTGTCAATATGCATATGTTTTGTGTCTCTAAGTAGTGTATGTATTGGAGAGGGGATCATTCTGTAGGAAGAGTAAGTTACCTACAGTACTCAAAGAAAGCTCTGTGATTCCTAAGTAAAAATTCTTCACTAAAAAGAAACAAAAAATCGAATTGTGATCTATAATATTATTTGAGAACATGTTACTATAATATTATTTGAGAACATTTTATATATGAGTCATGGTACAATGCAATGCACAACGGAAACAAAAATGAGTACAACTATCTTTGTTTTTTAAGAGTTCAACTAATAGGAAAGATGAGGCAAGAGTACATATAACTAATCTAAGTATTAAGGCAAAGACATCGGCGCTTTTCTCTCTTCTAGAGAGTAGAAAGGGAAGAGAGAAAGCATTCTAAGGAAGGAAATTAGTAAGGTCTTTGTGAGAGGGGTGAACTTTCTGAAATGCCCAGATGAATACAAAGGATCTAGAGTAGACAGGAGAGAGAAAGAAGAGCAAACAGCCAGGTCAAGGCTGAAGTGTGGGACAGTGGAGGACCTGGGAACTGGTGGTGTGGAGACTGGAGAACTTGTGGTATTGACAGTGTGAAGAGTAGAAAGTGAAAGCTGTCAACACTGGGAAGAAAGAAAGAGAAAAAAAACTAATTATTCTGGGATGGAATCTGGAAGCAGATGGCAAGCAGTGTTCTACACCATGGATAATGGAAGGGTGAAGGAGTCAACTCTAAGAAAGAGATAGTTACAAAAACAGGTAAATGAGAACAGGGAAAGAGGCAGTAATTCCAGCGACACTGGCATAGTACTTCTCTTTTCAAATTCACTTTATGAATTCCTCCCTATCACTAAATTGCTCTCTAACATGAATTTCCTGTCTCCTACACATCCAGCTTAAGTGTTCTGATTTAAAATTGAGATCATCTTGTAATTACATATATCCTTTAAACTTAACTAGAGGCCTTTTTTCTAAATCCTGATATATCACTTATTCTTTAACTTACTGATATACCCTTTCTCTACCAGCAAAATCTGATATAATGTTTCCTAAACTCTCCATCTCTCTCCCTCTCTCTCTCTCTCTCTCTTTCTCTCGGTCCAAATACCTTTCAACCTGACCTGTCACTGTGAAGCCAGTCTATAAAACCTTCCTAAATTTTGAGATTCCTCTGGTTAAGAGCCACTGCTCTAGATGCTCACTCAGTAGTTCACAGCCTTTCAACTTACGAGTCATTTTTTGAGGGGATGAATGACAGCAAGCAATTACAGAATGTTTCAAATATATGGTCTCATTTAATATTCACAAATCCTTAAGTAATAGATCTTAATATTCTAGCTGGTATACAAATCTGGATACAAAGACTCGGAGGCTTATCCAGTGTCACAGATAAATTAACAGAGTTGAAATCTGAACCTAGAATTTGGAATTTTTTTGTGGTGATAGAAACTCATGGTCTAATGTGATCTAAAAGGTAGTGAACTTAGGAAGCAGAAGTATTGACAATAATTCTCATTAGTAAAGAAACATGGAAAGAGGTGGGGGAAGAGTGGGGAATAACTGTGAAGAGAATAATTAAGAATGAACAAAAAGTAATGAACCCAAGGCAAGTGGTATTAACTCAGCTTTTATTTAGTTTTATTGTGGTATAATTCACATTTCATTAAACCCACCTATGGTTAAGTGTACAGTTCAGTGACTTTTAGTGAATTTACAGAGTTGTGCAACTATTACCACATCCAGTATTATAACATTTCTATCACCACAAAAAAATTTCCTCATGTCCCATTTATAGTCAACCTCCATGTCCACCACCAGCCCTAGGCAACCACTGATTTGTTTTGTCTCTACAATTTGCCTTTCTGGGAAATTCATAAAAATTGAGTTGTACAATGTGTAGTCTCTGTGTCTGGCTCCTTTTAGGTAGCATCAAGGTTTTAAAGTTCACTCATCCTATACCATTTAACAGTCAATTGTTTCTTTTTTATTGCTGCGTAGTTCTATTGCCTAGATAAGACACATTTTGTCTATCCATTCATAGTAGTTGACAGACATCTTCACTGTTAGGGGGTTATGAATAATACTAACAACATTTTAGTACAAATCTTTGTGTGAACATGTTTTCATTCCTCTTAAGATACGTAAGTAGTAGAATTGCTTGGTCAAATTTCAATTAATTTTTTCCAGAAACTGCCAATCTCTTTCCAAAGTGGCTGTAACATTTTCTATTTCTATTACCAGTGTAACAGAGTTTGAGTTTCTCCACCTCCACAATACGTGATAATGACTGTCTTTGATAATAGCCACTCTAGTGGGTTCCTCAATGTGGTTTTAATTTGCAATTTGCTAACATCTAATGATGTTGAACATCTTTTCATGTGTTCACTGGCCATTTGAGTACATTCTCTTTTGAAATATATTTAAATTTTACCCCCATTGAAAAAATTGAGCTGTTTGTCTTTTTATTGTTGAATTGTAAAGTTCTTTATATATTCTAGATATGAGCTATTTGGCAAATATGTCATTTGTCCATATTTTCTTCCAGTCTGTGACTTATCTTTTCATTCTCTTCAATGTCTTGCATAAAGCAAAATTTTTAAATGTTGACGAAGTTTATCAATTTTTTTTCTTTTATAAATCTTTAACCACATCTAAGAAATCTTTGCCAGACCCAATGTCACAAATAACCTTTTTTCTAGAAGTTTTATAATTTTTGTTTTTATATTTAAATCAATAATTAATTTTTTTGTGCATAATATGATTATGATTAAGGGCCTAAGGTTTTAAAATTTTTTATTTTTACATATGGCTAATTACCATAATATAATTTATTGAAAAGATTATCCTTTCCCCAATGAATTCCTTTGGCATTTTTGTCAAAATTCCTTCTTTGGTTTTGGAAAGCAGAAATAGCAAGCAAGGAAAGGGTTAAGAAAAATGAATGAAGATACAGACAGATTTGAATTGAAGAAAAAGCTAATGAAGTTCATGCCTGATAGTTTCTATTTTCTTCTCCAAGGTATGATCTGCTAGGAATGAAAAGAGGAGTGGGACAAGCCTTCTGAGATGAGTAATCAAAAGTTTGGAACATTTGTTATGGGGAATAGGAAAGCTACTGGATAATAAAGACAATCAGTTTAGAATATGCTGTTTTGTCAACTAGTATTAGTGACTAAGAAGTGAAGCTAGTCATAGGCCTGCATACAGATACTGGGACTTCCATTAAATCTTCTACTCTCCAGAAGAATGAAAAGGAAATCTATTCAACTGGAAGAATAAAGGATAAAAAATATTTTTTAATATTTAAAAGTTTTTTATTGATACATAATATTTATATATATTTAAAGGGGACACGTGATACTTTGTTGTATGCATGGAAAGTGTAATGATCAAGTCAGGGTATTTGGGGGATCTATCACCTCAAGTACTAATCATTTATTTGTGTTGGGAACATTTTAGGTCCTCTCTTCTAGCTATTTTGAAATGCATTTAATACACTGTTGTTAACTATAGTCACCCTACTCTGCTATCAAACATTTGAGCCTATTCCTTCCATCTAGCTGTATGTTTGTACCCACTAACCAACCTTTCTCCAGCTCCCCTTTCCCCAATACTCCATCAATCTACTGTCTACCTCATTTTTTTTTTAGCTTCCACTTAAGAATGAGAAGATGCGCTATTTGTCTTTCTGTGCCTGGCTTATTTCACTTACTGACCTCCAGTTCCATCCATGTTGCTGCAAATTACATGATTTCCTTCTTTTATGGGATAAAAATGATTTTAACTATGATCTTTTTCAAAAAGTTTGAGATTTCACCTAATTTAGAGAATAAAATATAGAATCAGTTACACAACAGCTTCAGAAAAACGGCTCAAGTCCTAGAATGTGCTTTCTCTCCATGGCTTCTGTGGTCATCAGGTTTAACGCTACTTTTTACTGGGACTCAATATCTCAACAAAGTGTACCTTGCAGCACAAATATTTACATCAAACTTTGTTAAGCGTGGTTGGCTACCGAACAACTGCAGGCTCCTAAGATCACACTGTCATGTGTTCATGAAACAAGTCTGAATTTTAACCAACCATTTGGAAAGAAAAACCAGTGAGTAGCAACAGGATCTTGAAAATGAGAAACAAACTACAAGTTAGAAATAGGGGCTGCCATCACTGCCACCACTTCATTCTTTGGGACAAACCACTGATACTTCTCAGTACAACACACCGACAATCAGACATGAAGTACTAACACTAGATGTTGTTGATAAAAGATTTTTATTTATATTTTATTGCTTTCTCACCCAGATACCTACAGAAGGCATTTCTTCAAAAAAGAAAAAAAAGCATTTTGATTTTTAGATATTCAAACTTTAGGAAGATTTCTACAAAATCAGGAGCATATATTTGCAAGAGTCTTGGGCAGAGGTATAAATTCTGCATAACAAGTTGCTACCATCTTACAAAAAAGAATTGTAAATTTTAAAACATATTTCTATAAAATAAACTTAATGATCCAGTGACTTTTACTGTAGTGATAAATCCTTAGCATCTACTTAGCATGTGGCAAGATAATGAATAGACCTAATTATACATTATTTTGGCATTCAAGCTGTCTTTTAGACAATGTTTAGATTATAAGAAATTCTGTCATGTTTTACTAGAAAAAAAAAAGCATACAAGAAATCTGTTGAATAATGGTCTTACGGACAATTTTGTTTTAAATATTTTACTATGTAAATAAAAAATGGGGATAGGGTATAACTATTCCTGCATTCTGCTAAAAGACAGAAAAATAAATATTTCTTAGTGCTCCTTTCCCCAAAATCAGAAAAGCCACTTTTTTCCCCCACTCTGCCTAAGGACATTGTTAATCAGATAGTTAATATTATCTTAAGTATTATAAGATTTGTAATAAAAAAAATCTGCTCCCTTTCTTCATTCATGCAATCATTCATTCCACAAATATTTACTAAGCATTAACTATGTGCCAGACACTGTTCTGTGTATTACTCATAACAGCAGTAAAAAGGTCTATGCTCTCACGAATAAGAAACTCAATAAACATAAGACTACATCAGACAGTGTAAAAGGGATATGCAAAGAACTAAGATAGGTTCAATGACTCAGTGAATGGATTGTCAGGAAAAGCCCTGAGGGGGCAACAGTTAAGCACTGACTTAAAGTCACAAAAGGGGGAAAAGAAATCCCAACAAGAGAGTGGACAGTTAGTTTAAAGGCTCTAAGCCTAGCATATTTTACAGGGACGAAAGAAGGCCTCTGTGACTACAGTATGGTAGGGTGAGAGGAAAACAGTTAATATAAGCAGAAAAGTCAACTAGGGTTAGATTTATAAGTCAGACAATGAACTTTGGATTTTATTCTAAGTGCTATGGAAAACCACTGGAAGACACTGAGAGGATCTGAATTACATTTTTATATTTTAAGATAATGATCTAGCTAGTGTGGAGAATAGATTGTAAAGGGTCAAGAGAAGCAAGGGAAAAGCAAAAAGGCTGCTGTGTTGTCTGAGTCAAAGATTATGCTGACACAGATGTAGAGGAGAGAGCAGATTTGGGATAACGTTTTGGAGGGGAGTGTCAACAGGGCTTACTGATGATAGATTGGAGGGAAGTGGGGTGATGGTAAGTGAAAGAGAAAAATTAAGGATGGCTGCAAAGGTGCCCAAGTTGTTTTTCTGACTGTATATATTAGACACTATACGTAGAAGTCAGTATTCTGGAGATCAGGAAAGAGGCCGAGATGAAGATTTATGGGTGAGTGACTGGTATATGGTGTAAAAAGAGCCTTGGAAGTGAATGAGGTAACTTAAAAAAAAACACACACATACAACACCAGATAGACCCTGTGACTTCAACAATGCCAACTATGTGCCTAGTCCTATGCTTGGTGTATCTGTGGGAAAAACAAATCTTTGTCTTCAGGGAGCTTCTATCAGAGAAGACAAAGCAAACATAATCATAATAAGTAAACGATGTAGTAATTTAGAAGGTGGTAAGTGCTACCAAAGAAAAAGTAGAGTGGCTCAGGAGTGTGGCTAGGGTGGTGAAATTACACAGGGGGTCAGGATAAGCATCATTCAAAAGATGAGATATGAGCAAAAAGGAAACAAAAAGCCAGGCAGAGGAAAAGGTCAGTGTTAAGACCCTGAGGTAGGAACACATAAGATAAGTTCCAAATACTTATTCCAAAATAAGTATTGCTGACATATTTGAAAAATAGCCACCCTAGTATGGGAGACTGGTCTGAATGAGAGACCAATAGGACTGAAGCAGTGAGAAAAGGATCAGGAAAGGAATGGTCATGAAAGCAGTACAAAACCCAGAAGGGTATGATGTCACAGAAGTCAGGAAAAAAGGATGTCAAGGCCCAACGATGCTGAATGCTACCAAGAAGTGAAGTAAAATCTGAACAGAGGTTCCTAGTATTGGAAGTGCAGCATAGAGTCGATGAGGAAGAGATCTCTACAGAAGGGCGGGGAAGGAATTACAGCTGGCAGGAGGCATATTCCCTTCTAAAGGTAATAGGACAGGTTGGCTCTCAGGATTTAACTGAATTCTTACTCTATCACAGCCAATGAACAAGGATTTGAAAATTTTAATTATGTCAATATTGTTAATCAGTGCTGGAATCCAAAAAACTCATTTTATTTTCTCATTCAATTATAAACTATGAAAAAAAATCATTACTCTAAGCTATTTCTATTAAAAAAAAGAGAGAGAGCAAGAGTGAGAGAAAACAAGCTAAAAACCCCATAAGCCAGAGTAGCAGCTTTAACAGCAACACGATAGCAATCACGATTTGTTAAGACCCACTCTGCGTGTTGTGGATAGATGAATCATCTTTTGGTTATACCGGAATATTGTCACAGAGGTTTTACCATTCATATTGTGTATGAGGAAAGGTAAAATAGGGTTTCACTGCTAGGAAATGGCTGGAAGGGATTAGAATGAGCCTATGCTTTTTCTACTTCGCCAGAGTCCCTCTTTTATTCGCACCTGCTTAGAACAAGAGATCATATGGTAGGTTTTCTTCTTGCTTTGTAAGAGATACTTTTGCTAGCTAGCTATGGTATTTTTTATTCTTTACATTTTAATATAACCACTATCACTGTTGTATTAACAAATTTTAACTTCCTCAATTTTCCCTCTCCCTTCCATACATCCTTTCATTCACTTGATATTTATCAGCATCTACTGTATTCAAGTAAATACTATATACTGACAACTCCTGTTGTATTTTAGAAAAGTTAGTTATCTAAAGAAAGATAGTAAAGATAGTCTAAAATAAGAATTACTACTGTATAAAAAGCATAATTAACCAATATATCAGTAATTATGGTAGACTGTATTTTTTACTTAAATAAATTACTAATACGATGCCAGGAATTATGTTAGTGACCTTAATTTCTACTGGAAAAATTATAAATTACTTGTTGACAGTTTGTGGTTCAAATTTTTTCACTATATGCATTTAACAATACACAAGATTTTACAGTCTAAAGACCAATGAAGAATCTACTATTAAATTGTCTTTATGTGTTAATTGAAAACATTTTATTGAAATAGCTAATCCCTAAAAAAGTGTTTCATCAGTACTGACATTTAAAATATAATCTCTGTTGACAACTGAGAAAGGAAGATGACAGATTTTTCAAAAAGTTTATAGAAAAGACTCACAAGACCGCACATTGTAAAAACAAAATATTCTTCAAGAAATTAGACTATAAAATACAGAAAAAACATAACTATTGCTTTTTGAAAATTGTAACTAGATAGACATACTTCAATCATCTCAATTAGTGTAGGTAAGGCAAACACCAGATGATCATTAGGCAAAGTAATATAAACAGCAACAAAGAGAAAGATGCCAAAGTAAACAGAATAATCAATAGAGAACGGCTCCACAAATTAAAGTTCATCTGTAATATGGAACACATCATGCAGCTGTCAAAAATAACAGGCAGAAGTGTGTGCACTGCCATGGAAGATATCTATGATATACATACATAATTTCTGTATGCATATATATCACAAATATGTACATAAAAGGCACGTAATAGAACGGAATATGTTAATAGTCTGGAAAAGGCTACTTACACTTTTTTTTTTTTTGAGAGACAGGGTGTTGCTCTGTCACCCAGGCTGGAGTGCAGTGGTGCAATCTCAGCACACTGGTGCAGCCTCCACCTCCTGGGGTCAATCAATCTTCCCACCTCAGGCCCCGGAGTAGCTGAGGCTACAGGTGTGCGCCAGCACATCTGGCTAATTTTTTTCTATTTTTTTGAAGAGACAGGGTTTCGCCACGTTGCCCAGGCTGGTCACAATCTGGACTCAAGTGATCTGCCTGCCTTGGCCTTCCAAAGTCCTGGGATTACAGGCAAGAGCTATCACTTAACCCAGTCTCTTTACTTTATATCCTTTTGTGCTACACAAATTGTTCTGATAAGAATGTATTAGTTGTGTAATTAACAAATTAAAAAAGAAATAAAAGAAATGGGGTAAAAGAGGTTGTGGAGGAAGGGAAAGGAAATAAAAAAGGGAAATAATAGGAGCCAGGACTAAGAGGACAGGTGCGTGTGCTAGCAGTGTGATATGGAGTGTGATGGTTCAGGTACAAGTCCTAGTCCTGTCACTAACTTTGGGCAAGCTAAACTCCAGGGTTCAGAAGTTTCGTTTATTCAATAGTCTTACTACAGTAAGACTATTTCTCATCCTGTAGAATTATTGTGAACATTACATGAGAAGATTTTTGAAATGCGACTAACACAGTGTCTGGTACAGTATAAAAGCCTAATAAATGGTAACTATTTTTATGTTTTGAAATTAAAATGCTAAAGAAAACAGCTTTACCTGTAAATCATTTGCTTTTTATATCTTAAAGTATATTTGATATAAACCCTTTTCATTGGTTTTAAAAAGTAGATATTAATGATGATCACAAAGCCGATTCAGTGGAATATATGCTGGTAGTACTACTAGAAATGTATTTTATCTGAGATTTCCAATTCTAGCTTTACAAGTGCCTAGAGCTCTTGCCCTTGTTCATGCCAATCTGAATCCTCTGTGCCACTTACACAGAAATTTCAATATTCAATTTGTCTGTAGAACGAAATTGGTAAATATCTTTATCTCCTAAAGTCATTCTGCAGTAGACAGGTAAAAGCAGGATATTAATGAGGGGAATATTCTCTAGACAATTCTTTCATATTAAAAAAAAAATCAGTTGGTAGGGATGTAAATTTGTACAACCTCTATGGAAATCAGTATGAAGACTTCTCAGTGAACCAGAAATAGAACTACCAGGCGATCTAGCAATCCCACTACTGGGTATCTATCCAAAGGAAAATAATTCATTTTATCAAAAAGATAAATGCATGTTTCATCAAAAAGATACACATACGTTTATTGTAGCACTACTCACAATAGCAAAGATATGGAATCAACCTAACTGTCCATCAATGGAGGACTGGATAAAGTAAATATGCATATACACAATGGAATACTATTCAGCCATGAAAAAGAATAAAATCATGTCTTTTGCAGCAACATTGACGGAATTAGAGGTCATTATCTTAAGTGAAACAACTCAGACACAGAAAAGACAAATACTGCACCTCTCACTCATAAGTGGGAGCTAAATAATGTGTAAACATGGAAGCAGAGTATGGAATTAAGGATGATACCGATTGATATGGTTTGGATATTTGTTCTGCCCAAGTCTCATGCTGAAATGTAATCCCCAATGTTGGAGGTGAGGCCTGGTGGGAGGTGTCTGGGTCATGGGGATGGATACCTCATGGCTTGGTGCTGTAGTCGCAATACTGAGTGAGTTCTTGTGAGATCTGATTGTTAAAAGTGTGAGGCACCTCTCCCCCTGCCATTCTTTCTTTTAATGCCCTTAACCACGAGCCAATTAAACTTCTTTTCTTTATAAATTATCCACCTCAGATATTTATTTATAGCAATACAAGAATGGCCTCATACAGGGAATCAGAGGGATGGGAGGGTAGGTAGAGGGTGGATGATGGGAGGTTGCTTGGTAGGTACAATGTGTGCTCTTCCAAGTGACAGATACACACGGAAGGCCCTGATTTTACCACAATGCAATATATATCAATGCAGCAAAACTGCACTTGTACCCTATGATTACACAGAAATTTAAAAAATCAAAACTCTGTAAATCAGAATGGATTTCCAATTATAAAATTAATATCTAACTTTCAATTTGGAGTAAGAAATTTATTAAAAATCTAATCTGCCTTCTCACAATAATCTAATTTAATCAACAATATTTGCTTTTAAAATATTGACTTCATGTGTTCCCAACATGGGGGGGTCTACTGATAGCTCATAAATTATCTTAATAAACAAAGTCTTACCTAAACAAGCATCATTCTTGTGAATCTTACTATATTCTGTCCCTTTTCTAAGTATTAAGACTTTCCTTCTAAAAAAAATCAAAACCACATGAACACTGCACCCTCGTATGTTTTAAGTTCACTCACATGCTACTGTCCTTGGATTTATGCACCTCATAAAGACTTCAAAACCTAACCTACAATTTAAAAGTCTTAAATCTGAAACAGGGGTCAACAAATTCATTCTGTATAGGACCAGACAGTAAATATTTCAGGCCTTGTAGACTGAGCAGTCTGCCAAAACTATTAACTTTGCTATAGTGAGACAGTAGCCATACACATTACATAAACAAATGAGTATGGCTGCATTCCAACAAAGCTTTAATTACTCAAACAGGCAGCAGGCTGGATTTGGTTAATAAGCCACAGTTACTGACCCCTAATCTAAAATATTAATTAAGCAGAATGTCTATGATAGTCTTATCACTCCTTAAAAGTTTAGTACCATGTCTGACCAATTATTTACTAGATCTTTCACTTATTAATGATTAGTATTACCAATTTTAGTAAGAACAAATTCTTTTCTTTCTTCTTCTTTTGAGACAGGGTTGGGCTCTGTGGCCTAGGCTGCAGTGCAGAGGCACCATCTCAGCTCACTGCAACCCCTCTGCCTCCCAGGTTCAAGCGATTCTCCTGCCTCAGCCTCTTGAGTAGCTGGGACTACAGGCACATGCCACCATGCCTGGCTAAATTTTTTTTTTTTGTATTTCGAGTACAGACAGCAGTTCAACTGTGTTGGCCAGGCTGGTCTTGAACTCCTGACCTCAAGTGATCTGTCCACCTTGGCTTCCCAAAGTGCTGGGATTACAAGTGTGAGCCACTGTGCCAGGCCAAGAGTAAATTATTTTCTATTCTTATAATTTCATTAGGGTCGCCTTAATATTTAAGTTTTCTTAATTCCACATTACTTTAAAGTGAATTTAATCAGTCTTTCCTCATGAATCTCATTTTCTAAAATTTGTCCTTTTTATATACACCTTTGACTTCTCTCCAGGTTTCCCATGAAACGTAGAAATGTCAGCACTTCTCTGTAATTAACTCCTTTTATAAAATTCGAAAAATAAAGCAAGCATTTGCATGTGTACTTTTCATTAAAATTGAAAATAATAATAATAAAAAATAAAAAAATAATTCAAGTCAATTGTTAATAAAGACATCCTTTTAAAGTATGGTAGCTATCCTCTACGATGACCCTCAGTGATCCCCAACCTATACAAGACTATACAAGGGTATGCACATCCTTGCACAGTCCCCTTCTGCAACAAACCAAGGCTGGCCTTTTTCACCAATAAAATATGACAAAAGTGACACCCAAAGCTAAGTCATAATTGGCAGTACAGCTTCTGCCTTGGTCTCTTGGTCTTGGTCACTATGGATAAAGCCAAATACCATGTGATGAGTCACGCAGCCTGTACAAAGAAACCAAAACCCACCCTCAACTTGCCAGACACGTGATCCTCCAGCCTGAGCTTTCAAGCTTGCAGAGACTAAAGCCTTAGGCCATATCAAACTACAATCTCATAAGAACCTGAGCCAGAACTGCCCAGCCAAGCAGCTTGAGAATTCCTGACTCACAGAAACAGGGAATGTTAATAAATGATTATTGCATTATATTTTGGGGTGATTTGAGAAAACAGCTGATATTCCTGTATCTAATTAGGTTACAATGTATCTTATTTTGTACAACTGAATATTTTGTTTTTTGGCAGCAGCAGTTGATAATCATCTGTATTGCAATAAGATGAGTTTAGGAGACATGACTGATTAACAACAACCAATTAGCCTGCATGGTAGTGACGGATGCTAGACTGTTTGTTCAACAACATTCAACATTAACTCAAAGCATTCAGTGTGGGAAGCTGTGTACCAGGCTATTAAAGCATTAAGTCTGATTTCTACATACTGGTCTATGACCCACAGTTATATGCAAGAAACAATCCCTGCTTCACTCCCATTCTTGCCCAGGTAAATCTTACGGTTTCATAAGGCACTGTGTTTTTAAATCTTGGTCTGACCCATTAGTGAATAATAAAATGCAGTTAACAGGATGTTTGCTACTATACTTTAAAATAATAAAACAGAAGACAAGGTGGTAAAGGGAAGAAAGTGTTTTCATTTTAGTAATTATATAAAGTGGACAGTGGGTCATCCAATATTATTTATTTCTTACTGTGAGTCATGGTCAAAAAAATTTAAAATAAATGACATAAAAAATACCAAATATGTTTACATCCTAGGAAACTAATCACCACACTCGTCCAGTTCTTAGCCAGCTCATTTTCCTTTTCCAACTTCTCTTTAGCTAGGCTTCACTGCTCATTTTGTTTTCACACCGATATTTTAAAATTCCTGTGAAAATTGGCTCTGGCTCAGCTGCTTTTTTCCTAATCTCAGTTCTGCTTATCTTGAAAGGGCTGAGAATAGGAAAGTCTCTTCTCCTTTGGGACATCCCATTTAAAACACACTTCACAGCTGTCTAATAAGAATAAGGCAAGCAATTAGAGGAAGATCGGATAGGGAACTTAAAATTTTTAACACTGAGATAACTGAAATTTCTGGCTAAATGAATCATCTTCAGTTCTCCAACACGCTAGAAATAATCAGATATGCTGGGCTTTCAAGGTTAATTTTTAACCCTAGAATGTCCATGCAATAATTGTACTTCCTACTAAGTAGACTTTTGGATTGCTAACAGTCATGTGTAGCATGTAAAGCTCTCTGCTTTCATGATGAGGACCACAGATGTAGTACACATCTTGAGTGCAATAAGTTATCTCCCAGTTTTCTCTCCTGCAGCACCTGACACAGTGCTTTGCATTAACTTGAATGAATGAGTATCTTTTAAAAAATTATTTGGGGAATTGAAAGACCAAAAAATGAAGTATTTATCCAATTGATAATTCATTTACTTATTTGCAGTGTTTCAAGACAAAGGCATCATTATCCATAAGGAAGTTTTCCTAGCTTTAAACCAGTATTTCTATCACGGAAAATGTAATTACCAGTAAATATAACAAAATATTTCCTAAAACTTTTTAACAAGATGAAGGAGGATTTCAAGATTGAGTTTTTTCTACCAAACGGTGAAGTGAAACTATGGAAAAAATGGCACTAAGAGTAAGACTTCAAAGAATAGACTCAGCAGAATAATAATTTTAAAAATATACGATATAAGAAGGAAATGGAGATGCACCATGTTGTAACCAGATTTTAACAATTAATTAAGAAACAGATTAATATCTTTGGAAAAGCACAGGAGAGTAAGTAATCAAACTCCATTAGAATGAGATCAAGAATACAAAGGGGGGTATTAAATCACAAAAGCTCTAATGAAAGGAAAATTCTGGCTGTTCTCAAAAAAGCCTTTTTCTAAGCAACAGTCCCATTTGTATTAATTTTTCAAAAAGGAGTTACTATTTATGTCAATAAAATTTTAGCAGTTATGTCACTCTAGTCCTATCATTGGTCTAAACGAGACTTGGAGGAGTCTGTTTAATGGTCTGAATAGCATGAATATGTTGATATGTGTCAAATTTATTTTCCTAACCCATTCCCGAGTTCCAGATTGGTATACCAAACTCCCTGCCTGAGATTCCCATTGGCTTTCTCGCAACCATCTCAAACTTAACCTACCAAAAACTAATCTTTTGTTGATTTCCAACGTTCAATCCACAACTCCTCTCTGACCCCCTACCACTTCCCCGCAAAAAACAAACATTTTTTCCCATTTCTGAGCATCAAACTTCCACCCAGTTGCATGAATCACAGGGCTGCAATTTATTCCTCCCTTCTAATCCAACAAATCCTAGGCAGTCTATCTGCAAAATCTCCTCCTCAAATGCTCTACCTTCCCCTATCTCTGCTGACACTTTCTTCATCTGTCTACCATCTTTCCTCATTTAAACAAATGCAATAGCTTCTTAACTATTCTCCTTGTTTCTACTGTAATTCTCACATCATTTAATTCTCCAAAAATGCCAAGACTTTAATGAGGCTACTAGGTCCTGCACAGTGTGGCCCCAGTCCCTCACCAGGCATGGCTGGGAAATCCCATCTTCCTTGCCTATTTCCAGGCACAGGCACACTGGGTTATTTCAGACCCTGTGAATCTCTTCATCCTAGAAGGTTCTTCTCTGGTAAACTAAGTATCTGTACGGTCTCAGGTTAAATCCATTTAAACACACTGTATTTACCTGTGTAAAAACTGGACAGATGGAAAAATTCAGGGAAAGCCTGTTTTATTCATCACTGTGATCCCAGAAGCTACCAGAGGTCTTGGTGTATAATAAAAGCTCAATAAACACTGGTCATTGAAAAGGCTTTTCTTTTACATTTAACCCCATTTACCATTAAGTATATATAATGCCTTTGTATGTAAATTATAAATTTGAACAGACAATTGCAAGGTAAAATAAAAAATGAATTTAATTTGAAAAAGGAATATAGTCTAAATCAATATAATATGTATTATAATCTGTTCTTTTGCTTTTAGGGATTACAAGTTTATTCACACAGGCTGGGTGCGGTGGCTCATGCTTGTAATCCCAGCACTTTAGGAGGCTGAGGCGGGCAGATCACAAGGTCAGGAGTTCTAGATCAGCCTGGCCAACATAGTGAAACACTATCTCTACTAAAAAAACAAACAAAAAATTAGCTAGACCTGGTGGTGGGCACCTGTAATCCCAGCTACTAGGGAGGCTGGGGCAGGAGAATTGCTTGAACCTGGGAGGTGGAGGTTGTGGTGAGCCGAGATCATGCCACTGCCCTCCAGCCTGGGAGACAAAGCTAGATTCTGTCTCAAACAAAACAAACAAAAAAAGTTTATTAATACAGTACTTTCATAAGCTGAAGATGCAAAATAAGACCTTGAAGGTGAACAAGCATTGCGGTCTGATACAGGTATTCCATTGAAATATTTCCTCTCACTTGGCCATTACCAGAAGAATCGATAAAATTTCAGAACCAGGAATATCATTTCTAACCTAAAATGATATTGAAATCTTTATATGAAAAAGTAATAAAATTTTAATATTTTAAATTATTCTTCCTATATTTTTCTTTCTCATACATTCATTATACTAGAATATAATTTTTATCTTTCAAAGTGAAAATAACATGCTGACCTGAAAGCAGATTTTATTTATGAAAAAAATGTATTAAGATAGGATGAAAGAAAGAGGAGGGAAATAACAATGTTGGGGTAGGAGCAGAGAGGATTGGTAACTTTAATTTTCCTTTCTAATTCTACTTCAAAGTCCTCATGTCCTTAACATTAAAGAAAAATTCTAGTCTAGACAACTTCTTAATTTCAATTCTATTTGTACCTGCTCTTAATAACCTAGCAATGTTCAAACCTGCATGTATGTGAAGTGGCCACACTTTCCTTACCACCCAATTGACTTCATTTTTTCTATTTTTCATAATGACCTTGATGAGAATGGCAATGTTCTGACAGGTGGCAGACCAAAAATGGTTTTCATTACTTGAAGAAAGAAACACAAATGCATAAGTAATTTGTTAAAGAATCTTAGCAAACAAGTAGTCATTTCTGCGAAGCTTGGTCAGCCACCACTTACTAAGTAATCTAAGTAACATCTGAAGAAATGTTTCTCACTCGACTGGCAAAAAAAGCCCATAAATTGAAATAGATCACATTTAAAAAAGATTAAAATGGTTTAGTTCCATTTTCATAAAAATACGTTCCTGTATGTTACCATTATGGGTTCTACATCCCAGGAAGGTAGAAACACTCGTTCATCTCATTACCATTCTTTTCCTACTTCTCTAAGTGTTCCATTTAAAACAATAGGGAACACTGAGGACTTATCTATATTCTAGTCTACGTCCACACTAAAAAGATCTGAGTTTTATATCCAATAGGACATTGCAGAAATGGCAAAACTTGACCTTTGAGTTAGGTCACTGAAGCCCCTGTGGCTTCTCTTTGCCTTCTCCTGTATCACTCACTGGGGTAAAGCCAAGCACCATGACTGAAGAACTGAGGCCACCTGCTAATAACCTGGATCAACCTGGAAACAGTTCCTCTAGCCCCAGACAAGCCTGCATCTTAACTATAATTAAGACCAACATTTAACTATAATCTCCTAAGAGGACCTGAACCAGGACCACCCAGATAAGTCACTTCTATGATTCCTGACTCAGAAACTGAGATATTAAATACTTACTGTTGTTTTAAACTGCTTGATAACTGACATAGTATTTCCTCAATTTTCATTCATCATGTGTTCTACCAATTTGAAGTTCAGTGTATCTAGAAATTTTAGATGTAGATAGGAAAACACTTTGCTATCCAAATCTGGAGTTCAAAAAGTCAGATCTAGACACGGCAAAAGTGGGCTTTTGGGACTCTGTAAGACCTCACATATTGCCTCTAATGGCCAGAATGCTACTAGATATGGCACTTTAGAGTACTGATAAAGACAGTCATATAGAAGATGTTCATTACATGCTTGATAAATTAGTGAACCAACTAATGCAACTGGAACAAAATAAACCAAAATGCTATGGGTGGTTAGAGTCATAGAACACACATCTTTGCAATTACTTATTTGCAACATCTCTTTCAACCACCAGAGGGCAGAAACAGCATATTGTTATTCCTTGACCTTCTGATTTAACATAATGACTAAAGCTTTTAGAAGGAATAAAATATAAATTCTGCACAAAAGAGAAAGGGAGAAAGGAATGCTTCTGAAAAAATAATAAGATATTAAATTCTGCATAAAATGCCCAAAAAAGCTTACGGATAAAAAGCTCAGTCAGAATATAGGACTTCAAGGTATGGATACAAATCATAAATGGTAGTCTTAAAAAAAAGGAAGAAAGCAAAAAACGACAGGCTGGGCCAGTTTCAAAAAAATATGACCAGAGGGAATGTAGACTGGACTCAACTTCAATCTAAACTTTTTACTCTTACTTCTTTTCTTCTAGCTGTTAATTAGAAAGTAGTTGGTATTATTCTAGAGAAAAAAAGTAAATTTGGTATACTAAATTCAATCTCATTTTCAGTTTTCCACATGTTAATATAATCCAACTTTCTTGTACTATTTCATCAAAACAAACACTGCTGTGAACCTGCCAGGAGCTACATTACTGCCAAGTGCAGTGCCCAGAAAGAAATAATCACCCTCACTGTGGCCAACCTAACTTAAACCTGTATTATCTGAAGGCAGATGTGACTATGTATGCCATTTGATATTTTATCATATATCAAGTACTTTCCAACTGCTATTATTTTTAATGTTACCACCCAGCAATAGTTCATTGAATTATATTTTCACATATTGTCATTTTCTACTGAATTGAAAGCTGACTCCTAACAACAAAATTAGCACAGCCATTTTTCTTTTTCTTCAAGTTACCTAACCAAGCTAGAGCCAGGGACAACTAGCCTTATATTAGTATTTGATGGGACCTCTAGCAAATTATGCTGCACCTATGGGTTTATGGTCTGATTCCTAAGATATGTATGCTGTTGGCAAGTATATTCATAAGCCTAGAGAGACAGATAACAGATGAAATACAATCCCAATATTTCACAAAGGATATTTTTATGAAAGAGACTGAAGGAGATAAATGTGTTAATTCTTGATTAATCTAAAAGGCATTAATAAAAATATTCCATCCCCTCAACTACAATAAATAACAATATTGTATATGTATGTGTGTGTAACAAAGATCAAGTTGTTCCAAGGATAGCCATTAATTAGTTAATAACAACACTATCTAGATTTGTGGAGTATAATGCTAAAAGTGGAGACACTTTGTGGTTCACTGGGACCCTACAGATATGGAGACTCCCGAATCATTTGCATTCTTCAGGAATGGCTAGATCCAGAGACTCAACTAATATGATCAGGTGTATATCTATCTATCTCTCTTCTTTACCTCCTGCCCTTCTCTCTCCTCCTCCCAAGCTATCCCTACCCCTCTCTTCTTTCTGCCTCTTTGTATTGCCCTACCAGGGCAGCTCTAGGCTGACATCTTTACAGCTTCAAATCTAACATAAGACATTCTTGTTCTCCAGAGCTTACAGAAAGTCCCAGGATCAAGTCTTACTGGTCCAGCTTACATCATGTGCACATCCCTGGTCAATGACTAGGAGCAAGAGGCATGGAACAAATACTGACCAGTCCTGAGTATTACAAGTACCAAATAAGAAGTTTTTCTCCAAGTTAAATGTGAGTTAGATTCTCAGAAGAAACAGAGGATAGGTAGGGCACAAAAGAAATGTATGCCACCTCTGTATATCTATAACCCTTCATCACAGTTTCAAATCTGTGAAAGAAGTTCTTAACTTCCCCTCTACGAAGTTAAGAATCAATGTTAAAGAAAAAGGTACAGAGAATAAGTACATTTCTAAAATGTTAATTTAAATCTAACATTGCCCTACATTGCTCACATTTAAGTAACTGATACCTTAATCAAATCTAGTGCCTTACTCTGCCTCCTCAACTTGTAAGCACTGCATTTGCCTCCAGTGATTACATAACAATCATCCTTTGAAGTACTGTTTTGTCTTCTGACTGTGGCTTCCAGGACCTGCATTAGGGGTCTACCTCTCTGAGTTTTATAGGCATTCCCCAGTGTCCTCTATTCTATCTTCACTTCTATTCAAATGACTCTCAAATATTCATTTCTAGGCTAAAAATTCTTTGAAAAATTCCATTCCCAAGTTACTAAAAACCAATGTAGATCTCAAAACCTATAGTCACAACCAAAACATTCAAAACAAACATCACTATCACTTATTCTCTTCAACAAAATCAGCCTTTCCTACCTCTCAATCTATCTGTGAAATAATCTGCTCATTCAGACATTATATCTTCCATGAAGACTTCCTTCCCCTCTCTCCTCACAAGGCTGGGGTATGCTTTCACAGCACCCTACTCACTGGCATAGTACTTATCCCATTTCATTGTGATGACTGTGCTCTTACACTAGACTATAAACTCACTAGCAAGGGCATAGCTGTATCTTACATCTATAACCTACATGCCAAGCACAAATAGCTGCTATATAAAAAAAGTCCCCAGTGAATGTTTAATGAGAAAGAGGGAGAGGGATTCATTTTTATTAAAGATCTGTCAGCCATAAAACCAGATTTTGGGGGGTTTACTATTCAAATAGACTATGACTTGGTAAATAGGGTCTAGGCAACAAGACTGCTACCAAAATTTATAAAGCAAAAAGTCAGGGAATAGAATGAAAATTTAAAAATCACTACTTTCTTCTTCTCTTTTTCACAGCCATTCCCTGAGGGTTTTAAAATTACTTTTAAAATAATAATGGTAGATATTAAACACTAGGAAACTTTGTTCCTCCAAAGGACTAAAACAACAGTCCATCCATATGCACCATACATAGTTTCTGCAGAGGCCTTAACAAATTTTTCCTTACAAGGCCAGGCACAGTGGCTCATGCCTATAATCCCAGCGCTTTGGGAGGCTGAGGCAGGACAACTGTTTGAACCTGGGAGGCAGATGTTGCAGTGAGCTGAGATCACACCACTGCACCCAGCCTGGGCAACAGAGTGAGACTCCATCGCAAAAAAAGAAAAAGGAAAAAAAGAAAAAGAAAAAATCTTTTCTTACAAGTATCAAGCATCCTAGCTGTTGTCTCCTGAAACATCAAGAGATGGCCTTTTGGGGGAGAGCAGATGGAGAACTAACTCAATCACTGAAACCCAAACCACTTGCTTCTCAGTGATAATACCTCTTAACATTAAAGTGACATTATAATCTGAATTTTGGTTTGAGAAATTCATTATTATCAGTTTCCGTGACACTCAGCGTATTACTTAATATTCTAAATTTTCTCACCTGTAAAATGGTAATACTAATAGTTATCCCTCAGGGTTGTTGATAAGAGTAAGTGAACATGTAGGAAAAGTATCTAAAGCACAGCTGGTGCTCATGAGAGATAATATGACTACAGGAGCTCTCTGGCACTCAGAGGAAACTAAGGTTTGCTGGCTTCACTAAGATGACGCCTCTTTCCAGAGTCATCTGATACTGGTAACAGCTTTCTTTAATCTATACAAGGGAAATACTATTCATACTCATATATATATGTAAAACACAATAATATTTCCTTTTCATGACTCCTTAAGTTGTATATAATTTTAAACAAACTTGCACATTGAATTCATCTTTGCTTTTCCCCCAACCCCCTTTAACCTCCTTTAAGTCAATCATGTTTTGGTGTTTATTTTCACTAATGGTTTTTAAACTTTAATTAGCAAAAGCTCTGTTTCATTGCTGTTCAGAAACTTAACTTTCAAAAAACATAAACTTTTTTTGTTCATCTGTGATGAAATGACAACAGTTTTGTTTTGTGGGACCTTTAAAATAAACCTAAACATTATTGCCTTCGATACTCTTCTTTAGGCTGTTCACACTGCACCAAATAGTTGCAGTCTGTGTTGTTTTAGTACATTACGCAACCTCAGAAACCTTATCCTATTCAGTCTGGCCTTTAACAGCAAATAAGAAAGTTAAATATATTGCATTTCTGATATTTTATACTTGTTGGGTTCTGTACTTATATTTATCTTTTCTTTGTTTATTTCTAAGCAGCAGACAAAATGTTCCTGGTATGTTATTTCTTCTCCATTACTTCTGTATAATTCTGATGGCAATAATGTAAGGCAAAGTTAATTCAATGTAAAGCAGGCACTAGAAATATGATAAGGGGGAAGAGAAAGGTCTAGTCAATGCCACTTAATCTTGCTATTGAGTACTCTTAAGTTAAAAGTACATTTCAACTTCCATTATTAACTATAAGCAAAATTACAAATAACATGGACATTTATTTTCTTAAAACTACCTTGGTTCCATTAAATTTTGTAATTCGTTTTAAAGTTCCCATATACAACATCTTTGCAAGAAACTGAAGCTTTCCTTTACGGAAGGATCGATGGAAAGGATTAATCTATGAGAATACAGCACAATTAAAACATTAAAAAATGCCCAAACCATTTGTCTCACTGGCAATAATAAAAGAAAGAAAGTAATAGCTTGGATGGGAAAAAACAATCTGCTTCACAGCTCAAATTCTAGAAATGTAAAGAAAAAGTGCCCTCATCTGGCCAAATGAAAAACTTGAAATTTTAGGAGCATGTTTTAACTCTTGCTCAAGAGTAATTTTCTGGGCTTTAACTGGTATATAAATAAGTCCTAAAAAATAAATAATAATCCAACAATATAAATTTTTTGCTGCCTTAAAAATATAACTGCTGCTAAAAATAACTGTTTAAATCATAAGATAGAAAGCAAATTATGTAATACATTATCTCTTCAGAGCAAGGACTACGTAGCAGTAATCATCTTTGAGCTCACCCAGATCTAGACACACAATCCTCAGTTTTATTTCTGATGAAGCTAATGAATGGAGTTGAATTACAGTTGAATGCAAATTGTCCCAATCAGCAAAAACATCCTTGACATTACCCGTTACCTTACCACAGTTGTCTCTGATTAATAATTTGTTCTCTAAAGAATTTTTTTTTTTTTTTTTTTTTGGAGTCAGAGTCTCACTCTGTTGCCCAGGCTAGAGTGCAGTGGTGCAATCTCGGCTCACCATATCCTCTGCCTCTAGGGTTCAAGCAATTCTTGAGCCTTGGCCTCCTGAGCAGCTGGGATTACAGGGGCATGCAACCACACCTGGCTAATTTTTTTTTGTATTTTTAGTAGAGACGAGGTTTCACCATGTTAGCCAGGCTGGTCTCAACTCCTGATCCCCCCGCCTCAGCCTAACAAAAGTGCTGGGATTATAGGCATAAGCTACTGTGCCTGGCCCTAAAGGGCTTTTAAAAATATCAAAATAACAACAAATATAGCCACATAATACTTTTAAGTATCATGTTTTATTATATTGCGCTAGTGATATATTAAGCCTTCAGAAGCTTTATTTCAATGTTATACAATTATTGTGCTTCATTCTAGAGCTTTCAAATATTTTTAAAAGATAACACATTGCAGGTACTATTGTTCTACTTCATTTAATCACATTCTTTTCCCTTAATAATCTTATCTTAGTGCTAAATTTAAGTTCCATTAGGATCTAAGCAGAATTCAATTCTAATTCATACCAGTATTGGTCTGTAGCTATCCAATGTGATAGTCTTCCATTTCATTATACCTAGGTTCAGGTCATCTCAAGCAAATAGTGAAATGTTATTACAGACTTCTTTTTAATCTGATGTTTTCCACTATATTAGAGAATCACAATTGGTCTTTTTTTTTTTTTTTTTTACAATTACTATAAGATAATTAGAAGATTTTTATATGTGCTTTTTCAACTATCTGTCCATCCATGTGAAACATAAAACATTACAATGGTGGTTTTGAACCCTGACTGCACTGTGGAGTTCTTTAACAATAGATCCCCAGGCTCCACACCAGAGGTGTCTGACTTGGTGGGTCTCAGGTGAGCTTAGGCTTGAATGCTGTGGCTGATGTTTTTCAGGAGCCTCAGATGAATATAAAGCACAGTCTGAGGAATCAGCTTTGGAATACAGTTTAAAGAAAAACACTATATATTTCAAAGGTATATATTTTTTAAATATATGTATTACTTCTATAACAAATCATTCAATTTTAAAAACTCATAGGACCAACATCATTTTAAATCACCATTGTATTGCATAGGTCTTGACAAATGTAATTGCAACAATCAATCAATGTAAATTTTTTGGTCAAATAATCAGTCTTCATATTGGTGAATTTCTAAAATATACTTGCAGGTGTACAATTATTTGTGCATCAAAAGTAACAACAAGGTGCATTTTAAATACTATTAATCCTTGATATCTGACAATATTGTTCCCTATGGGCTTACTGCCAATTTAGAACTTTCTGGATTCATCCACAACACAAATCCCCTTATATTTTGATTATTTCTCTGTGTGAAGTGCCCCAGATTTTCACATGCCTCAGCCCTGAGGATGACTCCCCTTATGGGCTAATAATAGAAGGGTTTTCTCCTGGACCTGCGAAACGGTCTTGAGATTGATAATACTCTTGATTACTGTCAAATGACCTAGTCTTTCAGAGCAAAAAATTTAAATCCCAACGGTGATTTAAAGTCTATATTCAGCTGTTAATCCCTTTTAGACTCAAAGAGCAGATACATACAATAAACCTCTAAGCTGACAGGTTTGAGATCTGCTTACTACCTCTGGCATTTCTCTGCTCTAAAAAATAATCATCAGCGTACTGCACACTGATACAAGGTATAAAAACTAAGTATAGCATTAACCACGTGTGTGTTGTGGGGGGCGCCTCTGAAAGACTTGTTTACAAGTCTTTTCATACAAATTTATCCCGTTGGCAAGGCATGGTGGTGTATGGCACAGGCCCATAGTCCTAGCTACTCAGGAAGCTGATACAGGAGGTGTCTTGAGCCTAGGAGTTGAAGTCCAGCCTGAGCAATATAGTGAGACCTTTTCTCTTTAAAAATGTTTTTCTAATTTTTTTTCAGTATCTCTGATTTTCAGCTAAAAAAGGTTATTATTGTGAGTTCTTACAAATAAGAGGCTTTCAGCTACTTAATTAACTCACCTGTAATTACTACAATAAGCCCCCAATCCCCCAAATACCGGGGAAAAACTTATGCTCTAAAAATTTATATTTAACTAACACTTCATTCTTCTGTTCAGTTGTTTTTTCAGGTTCCCCTCCAGTCTTTAGCCATATGCATAAATTTATAAAATTGAGATCGCAGTGCGCCACAACTGTTTCTTCTGTTTCAATATAAATAATATATACTGTTAAACAGAGGCCCTAACAATAATGTATGGGATCAAAAATGAAATAAAAGAGCACTGAAGAATAGTTAACTAAAGCAGTCAATTTCACATTTTAAAAAAACTGCAACTGAAGAACTAATTTTCCAGTGCAAAGGAATTAAATGTCTCACATAAAAACATAATGTAATCATATATGAGTCACAGAAATTTCTGAAAGAGGTAATGTGTACCTGCAATTAAAACGAATGCAAAATCTCTCCTCCTTTACCCTAAGCATTCGATTTCTAATCCCAAACAGAATAAATCAACTAGGATATATATGGATTTCTAGATTTCAACAAATTAGACTAACCTATCCAATAGCACTCCACCAGCCACTATAAATATTTCTACTTTTACTACTTTGTGTTTTGAGGGTTTTTTATTTTTGTTGTTGTTTTAAAGAAATCAACTCACAGATGTCACTGCATTATTAGCCCACAACCCCTTTGTAGAGAGTAAGGAAACTAACATCCAGTAAAGCAGATTAAGGACACAATAAAAGGAATGAAGTCATGAGCGGAATCTCAGTTTTGCCATTTTCTGCCCAGGACAGATCTACATCAACCAGAAAAAATCCTGGATCTCTCAGTAAAAATAGGTAAGCAGGTTCCCAAAAGTTACTGAGTATTATCATTCTACATTTTCCCAACACCATATTTTAATTTATTTCATTTTATCAACATTATTACTTCAATCATGAAAACCAAGAATAAAATTAACTATCTACTTGGAAAACTACATGCTCCACTTCATGTAGCTGCAATGCTGCACCTGTGTGCAGCTTGTGATTTCTTTTATTTTCTACAAAATTATACTAATATAATCCCCGAATATGCTACTGTCTTTCATGATGGGATCAGTTTGATGTTTCAGCTCTCTCTCTCTCTCTTGCATTTACCTAGGGAATAATGAATTCTGAACAAAATGTAATGTAACAAGAGAAAAATCAAACCAATTTCTGTGCCACACTCATTTATAAATATGTGGCTTGCTACCAGTGAATGCATCCTCAATTTTTTTCATGTCACAGCACACAAAGGAAATGACAATACTTGGCCAGCACACTGGAGTAATAGACCAAGGAGACTTCTGAAAGGTGGGTGGGGGTGAGTGCTCTGTGGTTCCTGAAACCTAATCACGCCACACTAAGAGCCGTGGAAGCTGTGTGCAGGAGCATGAAGATGACAACGCTAACATCACAGTCTCAACTGCCATTAAGGAATCGTATACTCAGCTTCAAAGCTAGAGTTTATATTTCCACAGTGAACTCACACAGGTATCCATTTAGTCACACAGAGGCTGATCATCAGCACTGGCTACATCACAGAAAATTAATAATGGCAGAAAATATTCCTACCACTAGAAAGCCAAATCAAGCATTTTTGAGTAGGGAAATCACCTCTTACTGATTCCCTAGAATTAAAAATGCACCTATAAATTACAAGTTATAAAAGCAAATAAATATTTAATAGCACAGGTCTGATTATCCTCAACTATAAATTGGAAATGAGGTATAAAGAAAACCAATACTTTGGCATGACAGAGTTCAAACTGGCTCCAAGTCCACTCTTGGTGTACTTTAAAATTATTATGATCATTTAAACAATATTATCAAAAAAAGAGCATAAAACTTATTCCCGAGGGACAACACAGCATTGTGGGGTATTAGATGTGTTGAAGTGGGAGTTGATTTAAGGGCTCTGACGCTTTCAAAATGAAGCTCGCCTACATAACAACTGCTTAGCCTCTCTTACCGTTAGTTTCCTTATCTAGCAAATGAAATACCATCTTCCTTATAGGTTTTGTTATTAGGATTAGAGAAAATACATGAAATCTGGTTTCTACGACACGTGTCTGGTAGTCATATGTACTCAAAAAGAGTAATTGTAACCACCAATACTATTTTGTATTGTATTTTTGTTAACACATGATTAATATAACTCTATGTTCAATATTTTTAAAAGCTACATAAATAACAACATATTGTATTCTTAGAAAATTGGTAAGAGATATTTGTATTTTTACCACAAAAACAAAAGATAAATATGTGAGGTAATGCATATGCTAATTAGCTTGATCTAGCCATTCCACAGTTTATATATATTTCAAAACATTATGGAGCATATGATAAATATATATAATTATTATTTGTTGATTTAAGTAAATACATAAAGTTAAAAAAAAAAAAAAACGCCCTATGTCTCAAAATAAGGTGATTTACTCTTCAGTTTTCTTGCCTATACCTAAGCCTACATCAAGGAGAACACTTCAGTTTGGTACAAGACTTAACACCTATACAACACTTGCCAATCTCCTGTTAATAAAGAGAAAGCGTACCAGGAATGGTGGCTTGCCTATGGTCCCAGCTACTTAGGAAGCTGAAGCTGGAGGACTGCTTGACTCCAAAAGTTCTGGGCTGCAGCATGCTGTGCTGATGGCGTGTCCAAACTAAGTTCAGCATCAACATGGTGAACTCCTGGGAGTGGGGGATCATCAGATTACTGAAGGAGTGGTGAACTGGCCCAGGCTGGAAACAGAGCAGGTCAGAACTCCTGTGCTGATCTGATCAGTGGAGGGATTATGCCTGTGAACAACACTGCACTCTAACCTGGGCAACATAATGCGACTCCATCTTTTATTTTTTTTAATTTAAATCATTTACCTCCTTTCTTATTTATTTTAAATAATAGACAGGCAGACAGATAGTCTGGAGAACTCCCTCCAAAGCAACCTCATGGTTTAATAAAATAAAGTCAACTGTTGGGACATTTGTATTATATTCACTTTTCACTATTTTGAAGATTTGTTATTTTTATTTTTAACATCTAAGACCCAGAAATAGAATTATAGAAATAAAAAATGATTACCTTCTGGCTTTTAATCCATATTTTTTAGGCAAACCTATCTTCCTAAATGAATACTGAGGTGCAAGGTACAAGCCAGGCTGAAGCCTATTGATTGTGAAACTCTGTTGGTTGACTCCCAATATACTTTAATTGAATCTTGGCACTAAATATATTTGTTTTCTTTAAGAGAAAATAAATTATAAAGAAATCAAGAACAAACTTTACAAACTTATTCAAAATAAGGGA
Organism: Plecturocebus donacophilus; assembly: GCA_004027715.1. Taxonomy (NCBI): domain Eukaryota; kingdom Metazoa; phylum Chordata; class Mammalia; order Primates; family Pitheciidae; genus Plecturocebus; species Plecturocebus donacophilus. Next base: position 51,296 of record PVKP010006848.1, on the reverse strand, counting down.
AAGATTTCTTCAGTCACAGTACCTCAGCAAAAGGGTTTAAGCAATGTACACACTTTATTGTTTCAAACTTTCTTAAAAATAACACCTGTATAGTGTTCATGTATAATTTTTTCCACAAACTACAAAAGATTTAAGTATAAAAGAAAATCTATTCTGCTTCATCCGCATCAAAACCCAATAAAACCAAGAAGTAATTATTGCTAACATTTTCTTTTGTGTCCTGCCAGAATTTTTAAATTAAAAAGTATAAATAAATAAATAAAAATTTTATTAGTATATAACATGGTTTAAAACTTGCTTTTTCCCTCTTAATACTAGACATTAGCATATACAAATCTATTGCTGCATATATTCTACTGTTCCATAATTTATAAAACTAGTTTACTACTAAAAAACATCTGGTTAATTTCTATTTTGTGTTGTGTGCATTAACAACATTTCAATGGCCATCCTTATAAACAATATGAAAGTTCAACTTAATATCAATACTTTACTATTAAATTTGCAGGATAAATCTGCAGGTATAGAATTGATGAATCAAAGGACATGAGCATTTTACATTTAACTATTTTCACAGTTTACATTCCTATCAGTAGTAAAAAAGAGTAACTATTTCCCTCTGCCTTCACTAATATAGGGGCATTCCCACATTGAAATTTTTGCCAGTTTGATAAGAGGAATAAGATACCTCATTCCAGCTGGCTTCTAAAAAATTGGCCATTTATGTTTCTTTCAGTCTGACTTTCACTGTTCCCATTTTTTTTTTGCACATATTAGCTTGCTCATTATTTTCTTAATGGGAATCAAATAATTTAAAATGCTACATATGCAAATAAAATTTCTCTCACTACAAAACAATTTTGAAGACCGGCTGTAGTTTCCCTGTGTTGCATGAATTCCTTGTTTAGAATTCTTGAACTTATTCATCTAAATCCAACAGAGATGACCACATGGAGATTTATGTTTATATGCATAAATCTATTGTACAGATAAAAATACAACCAAGTGGTCCTCTAGTATGGAAGAGGCTAACAAAGACACAGCATCATGTAAATAATAAAAGGCCCAGGGTATATCTTTCTTTTTTTCTTTTAATGAGTAAGAGGTTTTTACGTTGCCCAGGCTGGCCTCGAAACACAGCCTCGCTTCTTCAAGTGCCAGGACAACTGGCCTGAGCCACTGTAGCTCCCGGCCCAGGTTAAATCTAATTCTGATCTCAGCTCTGCTACAATAAGCCGAATAACCTAGGTGTCACCTTAGCCCTCAAAGTATCAGCTCCTCAGTCAAGAAAACGAAAAAGTTGGGCAGTATGGTCCCTAAGCCTGCTTCCAAGTATAAATCCCATGACTCTAAGAGCTTACATTTTTCTTAGAGCATGCAACAACTATAGGACAAAATGAAGTAACTGATTATTATGAAGTAAAAAATAACAAATATAATCACATTTAAGTATATTTTAAAAATAAAACTCAAATCATATTGTAAAAAGATTAGCAACGTTATACTACCCATGTTTGCTTTTTAAATCCTCGGGAAACTTGGAGAAATATACACATATCCTGAATTTATTCAAAGAATTAGTTTACCACATCCAGTGTGATTTTCTGATAATCATTTTATGAGCAGTTTAGCAGGAACAACTACAAAAGAAACTAAACCTATTTAAGAGCCCACTGTTATTTAAAGCTCCTTGTTGCCAGAATAATACATGCCCCTTACAGGCATTTATATTGTTTTGATTTTTCAAACCTTGTATTAAATGAGATACATCTTAAAATAAAATTAGATTTGTAGTTGGGTTTTCATGGTTCTACTCATGGTATTTTCAAAAACAAATTACTTTTCTCCCATATGAAGAATTATTTCTGTGCTATGATGCCTACGCTTATTCACTTTATAGTTTTAAAAATGTGTTTAAGAAAAAATTGTCTCAAACACAAATTACATGTAGGTGGAAAATCACTGCTATAGCAACAGTAGCTTCAGTCTATGAGACCTGAAAGGTAAAAACCTCCTAATTCCAATACTTAAAACCTGATGTTTGATTTTTGATGGTGGCTCCTAATTTTTTACCACTACTATCATTAACTATCTAGACCACTATTATCCCAATGAGACATGACCAAATTCAAATCCTTAAAGTATAAAAATATATGATACCTTTTTAAATGGTAAGGTTAATTACAATAAATCAAACATGACAACTTACGCTATCCCCTAGGCTGTATTCCTCCTCTGTGTCATGTTCCCTGGAGCCAAAGAAATTTGTGGGGCAATGACAGCTTCAAATGTGAGCAATTTGAGAATCTTTGAGGTCTTACTGCTAATATAAAGTATTAGTACCATATCATTACTGTGTCTGGGCATGGAGGGAGGTGGAATAAAAAAGCACGGCTCCCAGCTAGCACTGGTTTCATCCCCACCTTCAATTGTGTCTGGCTCCAAGAATGGAGCACATCTTTTTTGGAGAATCCTTTCTTTACTATTCTGATGGGCAGAGATTGAAAACTGGCAACACAAAGAAATTAAAACTGAATGGCAAAATTTTATGTGTATGGTATATGCATATAAGAAAGGGAAATCAGCAGCAATTTTCTTTAAAAAAACATATTTCCCATTCTATTGCCCAGGTGCAAAACATAACCAAGACACAAGGGGAATGATCACCACCACTACTTTAACACCCCAAAAGCACATGACACACTGAATATGGTAGATACAGTAATAAATATATTGTTCATGAAATTCTGTGGTATTTTCCTGGCTTTGCCATTTTCTAGCCATGTGACTGTAGACAATTTGATTTATCTGTGCTTCAGGTGCATCATCTGAAAATATGAATAATGATGGTGCGATCTTAAGAGTTACTGTAAAAGATCAAATGAGTTAGTATACATAAGAGAACTGTGTCTGGTAAATGATAAGCACTCAACAAACAAAACAGTTGTCTCCATTGTTTTGTTTTGAACCATTCTAATAGGTACGCAATGTACATAACTGTGATTTTAATTTGCATTTCCCTGATGACTACTGATGTTGAGCAGACTTTCTAAGTAAGTATTTGCAATCTGTATATCTTCTTGGTGAAGTGACTGCTCAAATCTTTTACACCCTGGGTTGTTTGTTTTCTTATTGCTGAGTTTTGAGGGTTCTTTATGTTGTTTGGATACAATTTCTTTGCCAGATACATGATCTGCAAATACAGTCATGAACCACATAATGACATTTTGGTCAACGACAGACAGCACAGATAACAGTAGTCCCCTAAGATTATAATGGTGCAGAAAAATTCCTATCACCTAGTTAGTTGTAGCCATCATAATATCATACCACCATGCATCACTCAACTGTTTGCAGTGATGGTGATGCAAACCTCTTGTGCTGCCAATCATATAAAAGTATAACATGTACGATTATGTGCAGAACATAATGCTCGGTAATGACTGTTAATGGCTTACGTATTTACTGAACTATACTTTTATTATTTCAGAGTGTACTCCTTCTACTTTTACTTTTAAAAAGTTAACTGTAAACAGCCTTAGGCAGGTCATTCTGGAAGCAAGCACTGTTATCACAAGAGGTGACAGCTCCATGAGTGTTACCGCCCCTGAAGACCTTCCAGTGGGACAAGATGTGGAGGTGGAAGACAGTGATACTGATGATCCTGACCCTGTGTAGGCCTGGGCTAATGTGTGTGTTTGTGCCTTAGTTTTCAACAAAAAAAGTTTAAAAAGCTAAAAAAAAAGTTTAATATAAAAAACCATATAGAATAAGGATATAAAGAAAGAAAATATTTTCGTATAGTTGTGCAATGTGTTTGTGTTTTAAGCTGTTATTACAAGAGGCAAGAGTTTTAAAACATTTTAAAGGGCCAGGCATGGTGGCTCATGCCTGTAATCCCAGCACTTTGGGAGGCCACGGTAGGCTGACTATAAGACTGGCCTGGCCAACCTGGTGGACTCCCTGTCTCTGCTGAGGTAGTGCCACTGCACTTGAGCCTGGGCAACAAAGTGTACTCTGTCTCACACACAAAAAATTTTTTTTTATTAAAATTGTTTATCAATATAAATAAATTCACATAAATTTTAGAATAGCTAAATCAAGTTTCCTTAAGCTTGGTAAATCTATATTTAGAGGTAGCTATTTTTTACAGCTATTTTACACAGCTGATACTGTCTCTTCATTTTTATATGAAAAGAAAAATTAAAATCTTCCCAGAGGCCGATGAAGAAACTGATCATCTTCCTCAGTCCTCTCATCAAAGTCTTGTCACAGAACGTAAATGCTCACCGTCTCTCTCAATCGATTTCTTCTTAACTATCACAGTCTTTTCAGGAATAACTTGACATCACAATCCTCAAGCTATAAATAAACCAGTCTCTCTGTAGCATGCTCCCTCTATAGGTCAAGTCAAGGTCTCTGGGGTTCTTCTCTGAAGTAGGGGAAGGGAAAATGCGAGGAGAAATATCGCTATCACAATTAAGTACTATTCTCATTCTACATACCAAACTGCAGAAAAGTTTTCACTTGACTAAATATTTTATAAACTTCTTGCAATTGTCTTATTAGTCAAACACCAGAAGACACAATGGTAACAGACTACAGCTATAAACGAGAGTTTTACAACTGTGTTTTTACAAAAGTAGGGGCTGTGACACAGTTATCCTCCCAAGTAATTCAACTACCCTACCCTCCCAGCCAGGTGGGCTGCTTACTGTGAACCAAAGTATGTAAGAAAAGACAGCACGTCTCAAAAAAGTATGTGGTCTCCAGAAACGAAGAATAATAAGTTAGTTAATTATAAAATCATCTGGCCAGGCGCAGTGGCTCACGAGGTCAGGAGATTGAGACCATCTTGGCCAACATGGTGAAACCCCGTCACTACTAAAAATACAAAAATTAGCTACTTTACAGAAAAAGAGACAGAAACTCAGAGGTTATATGGCTAGAATCAGGGCTGGAATTCGAAGCTAATTCTGGATGATTCCAATGCCCAGCTCTTTTCACTTTGCCATTATCTCCAGCATGCTGACTCATTATTTCACCATTATTCATTACCTTTTCTGACTATAACACATTCTTAGAAGGAATCTTATAATTCCATATTATCCATTACTATTACATTCATTTGAAGAGCCCTTTCTTATTGCTGTTATTATTTGTAGTAAAACATTATGAAAATCAGAATGTGTACGTGTGTGCTGCAGGTGCATGTACGGGAGGGGGAAATGCATGGGAAGATGCAGCATTTTAAATGAATTTAATACTGAAACACAGGCAAAAATATTATTAATAGTATCAAATTTTGTTTCTTCTACTCACAAGTAACTGCTAGAGCACTTTTGTTTTTAAAATCACTGCAATAAACTGCCTTCAAATTGGGGTCTTGTGGTTTCCACAGATGTATAGGCCACAAATGATTTGTTTCATCTGTGGCATAAATAAGATACAATTCACTTTGGTTATACAAACTCTGAAGCTTTATTTTGTATTAAAATAGCCTATTTATATATAAAACATAATATTTTTCCAACTGACTGAATCCAAAAACAGAATTTCAATAAAAAGTGAATCTCAAACACTGTGAAGTCCACCAAAGAGAATACCTCAAAAGAAATACAGCGAAATGGCAGCCAGAAGGTGGTTCCCTCTGATTATCTAAGAATAGCTTAAATCCTAAAGCCAGTCTGAAGCTTATCTCTCCTTAAAACATATGGCTTTATGACTTGAAATCTATGTTTTGAAAGTAATCAAGAACTCCTTCTGGTAACAGGATGGGGTTAAGAACAAATGGAAGCTCTCAACCAGTATGAAGTAGTTTTAGTCTCTCTACTAACTGATGCACATATCACACTTTTAGACTAGAACAGTAATACAGCCTGAGATTAAATATGGAATCATCAACTAACAGAAATTAAACTGATTCACATACTACCATAGGTGCCTTATCGAAGGTTGAGGGGACTACGAAAACCTCTAGCCAAAGAGTGAAATATCAAGTGGTGTGTCATTCTCCCCAGTAGCATTTGGCTTCCCTGAATAGGGAGTCTGATCTACAGTTGGGGGGGTTTCGGCGAGGAGGGTGGGGAGCGTGTAGCAAAATGTAAAGGAATATGACAAAATCAAGAACCGTAGAGTCGAGAAGATCAAAGGACCATGTAGTAGACATGAAATGGGGAGGCTTACCACCTCAAAATTCTCTTAACTCATCACATGACTCATAGCAGAGTCCCAACAAACTATGCCTATGCTATTAGGTTGAAGCAGGAGAAAAACGGTCTAAAACTAACAAATTAATATGATTTAATTTACTGAATATGCAGCTATCCTCCTATACATGAAGCAAATCAGATGATCTCTCTTGGGAATTGGGATATGACTGAAGAAATGGTCAAAGCTGTTTTGTAACAAACGGCAGCACTCTAGAGAGTACAGAAGCTCTCACGGCTCAAGGCCCCAGATCTTTGCCCTGTCCCAACATTTAGCTGAGCAACAACTCCTCCAAGACTGCGAACTCTCCAAGAATCCTTCCAATAACTAATTTAATAAATAGCTTATTTTGATGAAGTTAGGGCTTAGTTTCTGTCTTTGTGACCAAAGGAACTTTAACAAATAAACACTATAAGCCTGGGAGGATGGAAGCGTGGTTCCATGGGATCCTCAGGTACCAGTCCAGCACCCAAGTTTGTTTTTCTTTCTGTTGTTCACCAAACCTGAGCCTGGCTGCTGATCAAGCAAAGCACAGCAAGCAAGCAAAAGAGGTTTGCTCCTTCTTTCACAGTCCTTACAATTGCTACATAACTGCAGACTTGCTCAATGCATGTTACAGACACTAAGGGAGAAATTTCTGTTAATAAAACGTCTAGCCAGGATTAAGGACTTTGGTTATTTTTAACAGTTTAAAAGTCACACATGTTAAATAAATTAAAATGATATACAACACATCAGAAAAACACAATCCTTGAAATTGCCATGATCTCAATTTCCATGGAAATAATTTGTTTTAGCTTTAGCCAGCACCCACTCACACTAGCAGGTATACTCTTCTCAGTGTGAGACTGCACAAAGAGTACCTGAAATGGCAGCCAAATAGAGCCTCATGCAAATTAGATTCTCTGCTTCAAATGACCCAGTGACTGTTACTTTCTACCTTATTGCACTCTAATCACTAATTATAAAGATAAAAACAGTTCTGAGTAGTTTTATATATGTTCATACAATTCTCTGTATGTATGTGTGTGTATGCATATACATATATATGTATGTATGTATGCATTTTAAACACTAATGCTACTGGGACAATTAACCAACCATTTTGCAAAAAATAAAGTTAGATTCTATGTGCAAAATCATTTCAAGGACTAGAAATATAAAAAATATAAACATAGAGAAAGAAAACAGCTATTTTATAACCTAAGGGTAAATCCAAGTATGACACTGAAGGCAGAAACCAAAAAAAAAGAGGGTTCAAAGATCTGACTACATCAAAATAAAAGCTTTCATGGCAATAAAGAAATAACAGCCAAAATACAAATGAAAAGCCTTATTTAAAATCAATTTTTAAAATGACTAACATGCCAAACAAAAATGGACACTGAAGATTAATCTGGAGACCAATTTGGAAAATGTGTCAAAACCTTAAAAATGGGCAAACCTTTTGACCCATCAATTATACTTCTAATAATTTACCCAAAAAAAGCAGTTTTCTTATCAAGGATGTTCACTGTAGCACTGTTAATAACAAAAATTCAAACACAGAAGCCACCAACACAAGCACATTCAATTATATTCCATCTCTTCTGCTTGATGAAATGACCTACTGCCACTAAAAACAGTAATAAGATTTATATTCATTGATGTGAAGACAGTCACAATGTACTAGTACGTGTGAGAAAGAAACAGATTACAAAACAGCAAAAATAATGTGCATGCCAAAGACTACTGTCTACCAAAGTACGTTCTTCCTGAGCACACAGGTAGACTGTATTTCTACCCCAAACCCTCCCCTCACACAGCCACACAGTATGATGTGGCCATGTGATTATGTTCCTTGCAATAGAATATGAGCAGAAAGTATGGCCTTGGAGTTACATTTTGAAGATTGCTAATGGAGATAATGCCCCTAGTTTCTGAAAGACTGCATAGAATAGAAACAGCTCTCCAATCCAGCCCCAGCCTGGAATATCTATCCTATACTGCTACATGAGTGAAAAATAAATTTCTGTTGTGTTTCTGCCATTACATTTTGGGCTTATATTCAGTAGCTTGGCCTACCCTAACTAATATAATATAGTAGGATACCAGCAGTTTTACCTTTTAAAGAAATCTGTAAGTGTATAAAAATATCTTAAAAGGTATGGAGATACATGCATCAAAACCTATTTATGATATTTAACCATACTGTTAAATGCAGTTGTAGATTGTTCATTCTCGCTGTTAAAAAGTATTTCATTGTGTGAATATGCTACAATTTATTTATCTACTACTTACAGGCATTTGGGTAATTTCCAATTGTTTTCCTATTATTAATACAGCTCCCATGAACAGTCTTGTACATGTCTTCTGGTAAATATATATATTTCTGTTAGGTACTTATTTGAAAGAGGAATTATTGGGTCATAGGATATATATATACACATGTTCAGTTTTAGGAGATACTACCTGACAGTATTTCAAAATTCTAGTACCAATTTACACTTCTACTAGCAGTGTATGAGAGTTCCAGTTGCTCTACATCCTTGTTAACAGTTTGTGTTTTCAATCTTTTTCATTGTAGCCATTCTGGTGGGTAAGCACTACACACTCTTAATTACTCTCTTAACATACAATATTTTCTTATGTAAAATTAAAGGAAGTTTAGTAAGTTACAGTGTAACCCTAAAATGGACTATTATGATTTCAATGTTACATATAAAATGTGATCTCAGTTATGTAAAATAATGTCTACAAAATGGGCTAACACTCTGTAAAGTGAGTTAGTTGTAGACATTTGCAATCCGACCTTCTTTAATTAAAGTAAACAAACTATTCTCTTGGTATCTGTAATTCACCTGGAAATACAGCCTGGGCTCAAGAGTCTTGGGCTGGAATCCTGCCTCTGTGACTTACTGTGTGGTGTTGACCTTGGGTTCCACCTAACCTCTCTAACCTGACATTTTAGACCTTTCACCACTTACAGGAATGGTTAAGAGCTTGTATACTAGAAGGAAATTGTCTGAATTCAACCTGTGCTTTGCAATTTCTTTTCTTTTCTTTTTTTTTTGGAGACAGCGAGTCTTGCTCTGTTACCCAGGTTGGGGTGCAGTGGTGTGATCTCTGCTCACTGCAACTTCTGCCTCCCAGGTTCTAACAATTCTCATGCCTCAGCCTCCTGAGTAGCTGGGATTACAGGTGTATGCCACAATGCCCGGCTAATTTTTTTGTATTTTTAGTAGGGACAGAGTTTCGCCATGTTGGCCAGGCTAGTCTCCAACTCCTGGCCTCAAGTGATCTACCCACTCAGCCTCCCAAAGTGCTGAAATTGCAGGCATGAGTCCATGCCATGCCACTATGCAATTTCATAAATCTTTCTAGGCAACACATCGTAAGACCGTATTAGAAATAAATGAACGTATGTTAAAAAAGAGAGAAATAAATGAATGTAGGTATGCACAGTACTCAGGATGGCGTCTGACAATAAGTGTACATCTGCCACTGTCACTACAATTACCACGTCTGCTGTTGCTGCTGCTGCTACCACTACCACCGTATGTAACTGAAGAGAAAACTCCCGAAATAATCAGAAACCAAGATGGCACTTGTAACCTCAACTCACCTGAGCTGGTTCTTTAAGAATGACAGTTGATCACCTGAGACCAGGAGGCTAGATAGCTAGGGATCTCAAGTAACCTTCACCTTCATTTACTTTCAAGTAGACTTCATGGTTCTTTGCAAGGCAAATGGAAAGATGAGCTTCTACTATGCAAAACCCAAATACAAAGCACAAAGATGATGAATCTGAGCACCAATTTCTAACTGAACATTGATTTAAATTATATTTGTAAGAGCCTCCTAACTGACTTAGGAGAGCCTCCTAACTGACTTTCCTATATCCTTTCAGGCTTCTAATTTCTTCTCACAGGATGAGCTTTCCAAAACAGATGTACGATCCTGGGCATCCTTCTGCTCTTACGATAAACATGAAAAAAATCTTTAACAGGGCCTTCATGTCCTGCTTGGTATGACCTGGTACCACTGCCCAGACTTATCATTATCCACATCATTATAGTTACAAACATGGAAAACTGATACTTAACTAGTAAATTGCAGAGACTAGAGAAATCATGATCTGGAATTTCTCGACAGCTGGCAGCCACTCATCTTTGCATAGGTGCCAGGGAGAAAGATCACAGCCACTAAGGTAAGATATAAAAGGACAAATTTGGGATGTGGCAGATCATTTAGGTGTGATCATCAATAATGTGTGAAAGATGAGTATGGGTACATAGGGCCCACCCAGGAAAAGACAGCCACAGACACTCCAAAAAATAAATAAATAAAGAGGCAAAAGCAAAGGTAATGAGGTAACTGCTGTCTTTTGCCATTTAGTTATATAACATTAGATGCAAGACATTTAGAACTATGATGAGCTCAATACTATATGGATTAAGCCAAATAAAATTCAGTCAAGTGTTAAGTTTAAGTTGAACTTTCTTCAACCCTGCTCTAATCTAAGACTTTTTTTCCCCTTTTATATAAAGAACTGTTACTATTTTAGAAGCCCACACACAGTTTATTGAAAAAAAGAACATTATGAGAGGCAGCGTAATGTAGCTGAAGAACAGGGACTTGGGAGCCAGATCCCAACTCTACCACTTACTGCCTGTCTGACCTTGAGCAGTTACTGCCTTCTTTTTGCCTCAGTTGCCATCTATAAAATGAAATGAAGTACAATGAAACCATGTTTTTTTCAACAACCTTGTAACAAAATGACAAGGAGGAAAACGAGGTTCAAGGACTTGTTGAATGTCCTTTTACTTAACAGTGAAGTTTCCAAGACCCTACTGACAACATTAAGTGAGGACTTACTGGGCTTTCCCTTTCACGAACCCTCTTCAAAACTGCTCACTGTATAACTGTGCATTGGAACTGTTTGATCAAAATACAGAGGTTTTAGAGGCTAAATGATAGTACAAACTAGTAAGTGTAGGAAGCTCCCTAAAGTGGATCCTACAGAGAAACTTCTGTCTTGGTTTAAGCACAGGTTGAACAGGTATTACAGGTTTCTAGTTTAACTCTTTTCTGTACTTCAGACCTCACCTCCGAAAGTCAAAGATCTTATCACTGCCAATTTAAAACTGACTAAATAAACACTCTCTAAAAACCTGTAAAATATGTCCAGGATGCTATAACATAAAAAGTTCCTATCCAGAAATAAGATTCTTTTGATCCAAAATGTAATACATAAATTGAAAAAAAAAAAAAACTAAACAGAAAAGAGGTGAGGTACTCATATCCCAGGTGTCTAAATAAAATAACAAATATTTACTGAGCATCAGGCATGTATTAGACACAATGATACATGTGTGTAAGCTTGACATAAATAGAGCTGTGATCATGAGATAGACAGTGTGTGTTTCTTACAAAGCCATTTATAGACTACTAGATTGGGAAACCAAACATCACATAGCACTTCTCTGAAGACCTGCAATACATCCACTGGTGGGACTATCATCTCTACCCCAGCAAGAAAAGGAATTTTCAGCAGCTCCCAAACTACAACCCTTAAGGTTTTCTGCATAATTTGATTGGGTGAGTGTCCCAAAGACTGGGGTCTTCATGAAAGACAGAGCAGGGTATTTTCACTGTTGCTGTTTTATTTTTGGGAGGTCAGTTGGTTTGCTGAGCTTTGTTGAGGTTAGTTGGCTGGCTGCTTTTGAGGAGAAAACACAGGGAAAATGGAGGCGTTGAGGTGAGGAAAAAGGGCAGGGAGAAAAGAATGTGTTTACTTTGGAATATCTTCAATTGACAGAATTCTGTGACATCTACAGGTAGAAATGGAAAAAAGGGTTTGAAACTGGGAAAAGACAGCCGGAGATAAAACTTTAGGAGGTTTCAACCGTGGCTGTGGATAATACATATTGAGAGAACAAGGCCACTCGGCGAACAGGTATGAAGAATAAGCACACATGAAAGATACAAGCAAGCAAAGCCGCCAGCATCTAAGGTAGAAGATGAGCCAAGGGACAAGACTGAGTTGTCCTCAGAGAAGCAAAGAGAGATTCCACTGAGAGCAGTGCTGAGCCAGGTAAAGAAGCGGATTGTAGAGGGTGGGCAATGGTGCCAGGAAAGAAAGATTAATGTAATAGCTACATTCAAAAGGAATCAATGAATCTGGCTATTAAAAAATACTCTGGAAAGGCCAGGAGCAGTGGCTCATGTCTGTAATACCAACACTTTGGGAGGTTGAGGCAGGTGGATCACTTGAAGTCAGGAGTTTGAGACCAGCTTGGCCAACATGGTGAAACCCTGTCTCTACTGAAAATACAAAAATTAGCTGGCTGTGGTGACACACACCTGTAATCCCAGCTAGTCAGGAGGTTGAGGCAGGAGAATCACTTAAACCTGGGAGGCGGAGGTTGCAGTGAGCAGAGATCGCATCACTGCACTCCAGCCTGGGCAACAGAGAGAGACTCCATCTCAAATAAAAAAACAAACAAACAAATAATCTGGAGAGAAAGAAGTGGGGAAAATATCAAAAATGAGGGCAAGTTAAAGAAGTCTTTTCAGAAAAGGAATGGCTTAAGCAAGTTTTCTGATTTGAAGAAATAAAACAAAGTGAAAAGAGTATTACTAAAAAACAACCTAAAAAGCATTGGTTGGGGGGTGGAAATCAATATTGAGGAGAGGAAGAAGAATTTCTTGAGAGAGAAGAATAATGGTCACCCCTTCAAACAGAAAGCATCAAAGTAAAAATGGAATACAATTCCTAGTTTGGTTGGTAGAAGGGAAAATTTGGAGAAAGAACATTCTTGTCAGCCAACTTTTCTCTATTGAGAGAGAAGGGTGTGGCTGGATAACCTCTACAGAGGTGGTTGGGGGTTAGGGGCCATTTAAAGAGCCACTGAGCATTTACTGACGATTCAGGTGAAATCAGGAAATTAGAAATTTGTAACAGCCCCAAATGAGTTATTTTATTTTTCCCAAGAGAATATGGAAGAGAAGATAGATGGGAAGCCCATATTGAAAAACTTGTAATAAAATTGCAAACAAGAAGTTAAACATAGTTTTCCAGGACAGTGAAACTCATCAGTGATAAATAGCAGAGATAACATTTGAAGGTACATAACCCTTATCTCAGATGAAATAGCCACCACAGTATGGCAGAAAAGATCAAATGAAAGCGGATTCAAATTCTAAATCATGGTTAACTAGCCATGATGTTAGACTCGCTACGTTTTTGTGTCTTAGGTTTCTCATCTGCTTAAAAGGGGGCAGGGAGAATTTACAATACCCACCCTTGTCAAATGAGTTTAAAAGTATTAAAGGAGACAATATATAAAAAGAGTCAGCAATGTTTCTTGACACAAGGCACCAAATAAATATTAGGTTTTTTTCTCTGCATAAAATGAAGACACTAGATTAGTCTATAGAGTTTAGCCTATTGTAAAATTATTAGATTTAGTTGTTGTTAGCCACACCTCACACACTTTAAATATGAGTTATTTCTACCACCACCATCACCACCCATAATTATACCACTTTAGATTATACTTTCATTGTCTCATTAGTCCTGACAACAATTCTCTGAGGTAGACAGGGCACTGAGCTGCCAGAGTCTATGAGGAAACTGCGAGGCAGGGAGATTAAATGACTTGTTCTATATCAATTTAATGTTCATTAGGTTATCTTTGTTCAGTAAAGTTGCTGAAGTTCATTAAAAAGAAAGATGGCCTGTCTCTGTATTCGACAACAGGCTCTTTGCCTTTTTGTTTTTAAGGCTAACTTACTGCTAATTCCATTCATATCTTATTTTCATCATGCTTTAATTTGTCAACCATTTCACGTCTTTTTTTAAGGGCAGATGGTAAATGCAACCCATAAAATAGAGAATACCTAAAATTAGATAATGTATGTAAAATAAGCTAGATCAGTACCTAGCATAGAAAGCACCCAATAAATATTTGTCAATGTGCAAAACAGCTTCTGACTGAACCCTAAAAATTCTTAATAATTTAATACATATGACAATCTTTGCCTGCCTTCTATGTTTACATGTATATTTTATTGGGGAAGGCATATTGTTTCAATGTCATCTCTTCTATATACAGAAATAAACAAGTTTTAGATGAAGATAGCCCCTAACAAACATAATGAAATCCAAAGGAATCAAGGGGTCTAGAGACGAATTCAGAAAATCCACTAAGTTGGGTAGAAAATAAATTTTCCTTTATCTTCACTATTCCCTATTAAAATTTAGCATTTCCTTCCATTACAGATATATACAACAAGCCACGATGTATTAGCAGTACCTCTGATTTGTCACCAATAGAATTTAGATATTTCATAACAAATTACAGTTATTGCAGATACCTGCTTTAAAAAGAAACATCTAATTTGACTATAATCAAGATTATACTTCTTTCCCCCTGAAGGAAAGAATATTCTCAGTTCTGTTTGGAAGTTGGCATCCACATACTCAATCTTGGTTAATTTCCCAAAACACACAGGTTATAGTAAATCCTCTTCTGTCAATGCCAAAAAGATTTTGCTCCTAGAAATGGTTTTACAGGTATCTTCTCAATCTATCAGCATCTCAATATCTGCTAATCCTAGAGAGCAAGAATGGCCAACACTTTAGAAAGTGAAAGTCCTATTTTAAATCTATAAAAATTTGGTTTTTACTTGAGCAAAATTTTATCATTAAATCAGTTTAAAACGGTGGTTCGCACCCTTGGTTGGCTGCACACTGGGATCACCTGAGAAGCTGTAAATTATAATGAATTCTGTTGGGATGCCCACAAATATGAGCGGTGGAGACACAGTGAGGGGTGGGAGCAGGGTATTGATTCTGTATTTTAATAAGCAGTTATCTCGTAAATCTGTTAATTCTTAATAGCCAAAAGGTTTTCTTATAAATTAGTTGTCTATATTTTTGGAGAACATATTTTGTCCAATTCAGATGGAAGTTTTATGACATTCACTGAAGTGTTTTTCCAGTGAAGAGCCAACGATTAATCAAATAAGCTATCAGGGGGAAGGGAGAAGAAGCACTCGAGAGCACAAGTGAGGGCAACTGGCACATTTAATTTTCTCTTCCTTTAAAATAATGGAAGTAAAGAGTGGGGGAAAAAACATAAAAATATGTGGTTTTCCTACTCCCTTTCTTCATAGAATTGTCCTAATCCCTTTATTCAGAGATTGATCTGAACATTTCTAACTTAAAATATTAATATAGCTCTACTAAGGGACATGAACTTTTAAAAACTCAAATGGATTTAAAAAACAAAATAGTGCTGGACATTTCAATAAAAGACTAAAAGATGAGTGTTTCTATAATAAATCCTTTGATTTAAATGAAAACAAAACCTTACTCCCTTGTTTTATAAATGTGAGCTTTTACTATTACTAATACTATTATTATTGATTCTATTTCAGTATTTATCCATAAAATTCTTGAGTAGCAAAAATTCTTAGGATAATATTGAGATTATAAGCTTCTACACCCTCACAAAGCTTAATATTAAAATGCCAAAAATCTAAAACTTATGAACTGACATAGCATTGTTATTATATAAAAAAGTTTCATCAGCAGTTGACAAAAGAAGGGTGAAAAGGCAGGGGGATTTACCATCAGTATATATAGTTTTTCTAATAATTACTAAAAAGATGTACATGAATATTTATCAGGAAATACTCAAGATACATTAGGTGAATCAAGTTATGATTATGTGTACTGTAATCCCAATTCTCTTATTATATAAATGTACAGGAAGGAAACTGAAAAAATACATGTCAATAATTTGCATATACAGTGGCACAGTACAGGTATTAATATTTTTGGTGTGATATTCTACATTTCCCGATAGGAGCATACATTCCTTTATATTCAGAAAAAGTACGGATTTGTTCACATAGTATTATTGTAGTTATGTCCCATTTGGTTGCAACAACTTAAAGTTAAAAAGTTTTTGGTCTAAAAAGAATGAAAGGAGTAATTTATGACCCAAGGTATAATTTCATACTATAAGGCAGATGACGATGATGATGACAATGATAATGATGATGAAAATAATGATAGGAATGGGATGAGATGACTGTCAGTGTTCAATAATATGAACTTTATCTTAAAAATAAGAATACTAGAATTCTATGACTACATGTCATAATAAATAATTTTAAGAAAAAAGAAAAAACTAAAACATAAAAAGTTAATTACTTATTACATACTAAAAAACAAATTTAACAGTATAAAAGTAAGTCCATGAATGCCAGACAAATAACAATATGTTAACTAAAATGAGAGCTATGTGGGGTCCCATCAGCAAACAAATCACAGAAGCCAACTGTGCTCTACCACAAGATCATCTTAATTCCACCATCCACAAATTATCATCTGAAGGACCCACATCAACTTACTATAATAAACAGCTTACTATTGCCAATTATACATAAATTATTATGTATGACCATGCATTCCTGTATATACGTAAAAAATGAATTCACTGGGGTCTCTGATGCATTCTTAAAGGCCTTGCCTATCTTTAAGAAGGGCTTCAAATACTTTGACTATTTATTTCAATTGTTCAAATTAAAGTTTTTATTTACCTATACCTGACATCCTTTGAACTGAAACTTGCAGACCTATGCTAATTTGTATGGCTTAAATGGCTTTAAGAGAATTTAATCAGTCTAGAAAAGCCATTTTAAAGTAAAGTTAAAAATGTATGTTATTCATCACTGAAAGTATTATTATTCTGGAACTGTACATAATTTTAAATGAAACATTTACTAACAGAATAAACAGAACACTAGAACAGCAGAGGTTCAAATTATGAATCTGTAGATGTGTAAGAAAATGTTATAGCAATAATCTACTGAGAAAAGCAGACTATTGAATGGTATCTACATTATGAGTAAACTATATGAAAATGCTTGATGGTGAGATTCTGGGTAATTATTTTTTAAAAATTTAAGATTATGAATACATCATTGTTTCAACTGAAAAGGGCAACAAAAATTACAGATAAGGCAACTTTTCTAAACCTAAGTGCCCAATTTACTTCTTTTGGGATCCAGATTTTAAGTAAAAGAATAAAAAATAAAACGGAATGCACAGCTGTTTGCTTCTAGGAACACAAACAGGAGGAAATAAACAGAGGGAGGCTAATGTCTTTGAGACTGGGCTAACAACTTCATTCCCAGCTGTGTTTTAATCTGTCTTACCAAACAATAACAAATCCTTTTTTTTTTTAATGACAGAGGCTGAGAATTTCCATTTGTGCCCAGCAAAAGTTAAAAGCACGTTAGAAAATATTTGAAATGTTAGATTCAGTAACTCGTCTGGTCTTATGTTCTAAGTTGCAAAACACTGGCTGAATTATTCAGGAGTTAAACAATTCTAATTTAAATTCAGAGATGATGATAGAGATGTCTGATCACATACAAGTTAAAATACACATATACAAAATATGTATACTTAAAGTATACATATACAAAGAATGAACAAATTAAAATCACACCCAATTTACTACAGTAAGAAAATTAAGTCACTAATAAAATAAGCTGGTAGATCCTGAGGTCAGTTTATGCCACTGGATCATAACTACAAACAGGTCTGTTCTCTACCCTTCAAAAACTACACAAGATTTCTACTACAGCCACAGAAATCAGGAGGGCAAGGATACGGTCAGATGGCAATGAGGCAATACTAAAGCTGGTGAAATGTCTTTTATAGCAAATTGTAGGTACTAGTTCTTTTTTGTTCTTTTAAATGGAAAACCATAGTCAGTGGAAGCCCAGAACCTAAAAAAAAAAAAAAAATTAAAAAACCAAGAAGAGGACATCCACAAAATGTACTGAAAGTAGACATTCTTCAAGCTACCAATTTTCAGTGCCACAAGCATAATATGGCCACCTTTACACAGGATACTTGATTGTAGAAGATACACTAATTTCAAATCTAAGTTTAAGGAATTAAATATTTAAAACTTGATTATAAACTTGATCCAAGTTTATGGCAATAGCTGTATTAGCTGACATGAGTAGAGGTTTTTTTAAAAGCTGTCATAATAGATATTATATATGTTACCCAAAATGATGACTAAGTATTCCAGAGTTAGGCATCACTTAAATCTTCCATTGCCTCTTTTTCAATCTGGTGAATTTTTAATAGTCTGATGACCTTTTGGGATCCAGATTTTAAGTAAAGGAATAAAGAATAAAACTGAATGCACAGCTGTTTGCTTCTATGCATGTTTACATTGTAGATGGCAGTTTTATCATAAAGCACAATTGCTAAAAAATCTTTTTGAGTAGGATGCAGACCCACCTGCTTCAAGCCTGAACCCCAGCTCGGCCAGCTGCAAGGTTTAGGCTTCTCATTTGTAAGATTAAATGCCTGCACAGTGACAGGTACACAAATGCTCAATAACTGATGGGTAGGTTGTATGGTGTATGCAATCAATGACATAATGCATATAAAAGACCCAGCAGAGTGCCTGGAACATAGTTAAGTGCTCCATAAACAGAAGATAATATATAAAACAAGTGGACAAGAATTTAAAATCAGTAAATTTTGTTACGTTACTAAATAATGACTATGAACAAAATCAATTATGAAGTTCTAAGAATTTGTAGACTGCTTATTTCCTCCTTGTATTTCCAGTGCCTGGCAGATTATCTGACATAAAGTATTCATTTAATTTCAGCTTTTCCCACTCAACCAAAAAGTAAATTTATTTGAATTTTTGAAGCTTTTTTTTTCTTTTTTGAGACAGTCTTGCACTGTCGCCCAGGCTGTAGTGCAGTGGCGCGATCTTGGCTCACTGCGATCTCCGTCTCTTGGGTTCAAGCAATATTTCTGCCTCAGCCTCCCAAGTAGCTGGAACTACAGGTGTGCAAAACCATGCCCAGCTGATTTTTTTGTAGAGACCAGGTTTCACCATGTTGGCCAGGATGGCCTTGATCTCCTGACCTCAAGTGATCCACCTGCCTGGGCCTCCCAAAGTGCTGAGATTACAGGCGTGAGCCACCATGCCCAACCTGTACAGTTTTTTATTTTTTCACTATATTCCCAATACAGTCAATGCCTAACCTAAATGCATGCATTTTTTCATGTTCTGTAGAAAGAGGGAAATTCTTATGATGTCAACATCATAATCGCTTTTCAGAGTTCATAACAAATACATGCACCATGCAGCTATATAATGAAAAATTACTGCTGGGGAGCTCTATTTTAAGAAAGTCTTCTTGGATGTGACAAGTAGAAGCAGCAGAAGAGTCAGGTGATCACAGTAAGGAACTAACATCAATGTTATCATTTTAGATCCTAGAAACATTTATTCTAAATGGCATACTTAACTTGTGCGTACTTTTTTACTAAACATGAAAAAAAAATCAGTATTCTAAAGTAAAAAGCCAACTTTTCACACTGCCGTATAAAGACCTCTAATTATTTCCTCTTGTGTCTCACAGAAGTTGTAATGACTGGCTTGGTCATTCCCCAAGGAGAGAAAAAAAAACAAACAAAAAAGGAAATGCTCCTAACCTTTTGACCACCCCCAACAATTAAAGAACACACTCCACAGCGGTCCCTGCAATAAGAACTTCCCCGAGATAACTGATACAGGAAAGCTCAAAAAGCAAGATTATAAAATGGAAACTACTTTTTAATACAAATAATTATCTTAAAAAGCAAACAAAAATAACATGTAGCAATTATAAAAATTATCTTATCTGAACTTCTGGGTCTCCCTGTTTAATCTATTACAGAGAAGGGGGCTACTCAATGTATACTTTTCAAGAATGTCTCTGAAGAAAAAGATCTTCAACCACAGATGAGTTATTTTCCGTCAGTGATATGAGTTATTTCTAGGGGTATGTGTATATTCAGGACAGGTATTATCATGTTCAAGTTCCACAGAATCCTGAAATGGTCGCTCTTCTTCTCCATGTATTTGATTTATTATGAGGATTATGAGAAAAAAGAATTATATCTATAATAAGAACCTTGTCACCTAAGTGAAGGTCCTTATAATTTTGAGTGCAAAGCAGTAACAAATTCATGATAAAGACTAACAATATTTTATGTCCAAGACTATGGTTCACACCTTTAAAACTGTTAGCTTCTTTTGCAGAGGAAAACAGATTTCATTTGATTCAAAATAGGTCACATTTAAAGCCTTAATACCAAGGATTCCTAGGCTTATAAAAAAATTCACAGGTCCTCAAACTGTACTAGAAATGGCTGACTAAAGACTAAGCAAAATGACACATACACAAAAGGGACGTGAAGGAAAACCAAGGTTTGGGGACTTACTAGAAGAATCTAGCTTTCTTCCATTCCCAGCCGGTTCTTTCTTATTAAATAAACGGACTTGAGTTCACGACTCAGAAGCATCTAATAGAAGCGTTTTTATGTAATCTCACGGTCAAAACGAGTTTACGATTGTCTGAATTTTCTTCTTGCCAGGTAAAGCAGTTGATATTATAAAAACATATTTATTTTACACAGAGCTTGTAAGATCTTCCCAGTGATAATGAGCTTTCCAATGAGGACTAAGAATTCCTAGGTACGTCTTTTGAATAATCTGCTTCCAGACAGGCAACTGAAGAAAATTGCCAGTGGCACTCTACTCCACACGCACAACTCCTGTAGTATTCCTTCCTACGTTTCTGACTCCATTACAGCTCACCCCTTTCCTCATTTTCTTTCCAGTGCCTGAGCAGCACTCGTGTAAACTCAGAGGTTTGACCTAATACTGACACATACAGAAAGGTTTCTCAATCTTATCTGGCTTTAACGTAACATCCAGTAGACATTGCTGGGGCATATGAAATCCTTCAGGGCAAAGCCTGTCATTTCTCTGTACTTACAAGGTACAGACTGTAATTCAGAAGGCACTTGGTGATGTCTGATGCCTTTATAAAAGACAATATTTTATTTTAAATTACAAAAAGGCCAATATCAGTTACTAGTAGATTCCAGTTTTTCAATCTAAAAGACACACCAAACATCTGCTCCCATCAATGAATATAAACAAGCAAACAAAAAAGTGAAAGGCATTTAAGTAGCATATTTAACCATTCTCACCAGTAAGGGATGAGTCATCTTTCTTCCAATTACTTCTTCCAAAATTATGAAAACCTTTTATTGGGCATTTTCCCAAATAATTTCTCACTGAATTTGTGGTACATACTGCAATCTATTCCAGTTCCTTGTAAGTCAAATATTAAGGTGAAAATTGATTATCCATTGCTAAGTATTTTGGTTGTACACAATTTTAAAAGCATATAAGTTATCCTTCAAATAACCAACAAGAAAACAAGGAAAAGAAGAAAGAACAAAATAAAGCATAAATAAACCTAAATATACCAACAATCATGAATTGACTAAAAGTTAAAAAAAAAGTTTATAAAACTTGAAAAAATTCATTATATGCTATTTTAAAAAGACATCCAAATATTTGGATAAACTGATATTTTTAAATGGTAAAAAAAAATTAGAGTAGGTAATGCTAAAGAAAACAAAGTTTATATATCAAAATCAGACAAAACAGATAAGGCCACAAGTATTACTGGAGGTAGAGGTCCCCTCCCGATAAAAATGTTGGCTTCATTCTGATGGCATATTCTACACTTAACAGAACATAAAAATTCTGTACTTAAATGCATCTGATAATGTAATTTCAAAATAAAAGGACAGAACTACACAGAGAAAAAAGATGTCACTGCAACAGTTGAAAACTATAATATCCCCTTCTCTGACTGATTCTAATCTCATAAAAACTTCCACAGCACAAAAAAGTGGAACACCTTCCAACCTCATTTTCTGAGACTGGAGTAACCTTGCTATCAAAGCCAGATAATGACAGTATGACAGAATAAAATTAAGGGCAATTTCACTTATTATAAATATCAAAGTCTAAAGGAAGTATCAACAAACCCAAAAGAAAAATGTACAGATGGTTTTAGGGGGGTGAAACTATTCTGTATGATACTACGATGGTGGATACATGTCATTTACATTTGTCAAAACCCAAGGAACACACAACACCAAGAGTGAATTCTGATGTAAACTATTAACTTTGGTTGACAATGATGTGACAATATAGGTACAATTATAACAAATGTATCACTGTGGTGCAAGATGTCCACAGTGGGGGAGGGCATAAGGGTGTGTATCTGTATAACAGAGATCTTTATGCATTTTCTACTAAATTTTGCCATAAGCCTAAAAGTGCTCTAAAAAATACAAACTTGGAAAAAAAAGTAGTTCATGATCAAGTTGGGTTTATCCCAACAATGTAAGGTTTACCATTAATGGTTTAGCATTAACAAGAGTACTAATACAATTCATGTCATTCACTGAATAAGTTAACTAAAATTAAAAAAAAATCATCTTGATGAATGCAGAACAAATAGTTGATAAAATTCAATACTTAAACTCATAATAAAAGTTATTACTGAACTAGAAATAGAGAATTTCCCTACCTGGCAGGGATACCTTCCAAAAATCTTCATCAGATATCATTCTTAGTAGTGAAAATTAGAAGTATTCATTTTTATGTCAGCGCTGTAGTTGCTTCTATCTATCATTGTACTGGCAATACTAGCCAGCAATATAAAGAAATGTAAGGATTGGAATGGAAAAAGATTAAAGGACTGGAAAGGAATAATAATTTTAAAAACCCTGTGATAATTTAAAAAAGACAACAAATAATTATATTAAAATTAAGAACTCGGTTCATCAAAAGATCCCTTAAGGAAAGTGAAGGTAAGCTACAATGTAGGAGAGTAAATTTGCCACACATATTATGGGCAAAAGTTTATAATAAAGAAATTCCCAAAATGAAATGCACATACTTTACAAGTTCAATCACACTCCTATTTACAGATCCTAGAGAAACTCTTCAACATAAAAAACATGTTGTATATTTTAAGCTGAGTATCATGTGCAGTGCTTATTCACCTTATTTTTCTTGATGTCTGACAAATGTTATATTCATTTGGCATTTAATTAAACTGTCATAATGAAATAAATAAAGCACACACTCAAAGATTTTCTAATTCTTACCATCATATATAAATAGCATAGTAAAAAATATGGTTTCACCCCAAGTTCATACTATCGCTACCTGCATAAAACAAACTGACCCGCACCGCATGGGCAATTTATATTATACATATTATTTTAACTTGTCTTGCTCTTTTCAAATAAACAATCTGACCAAAGAACTAAAGACAAGAATGTAGTCGCTATTAATTATTCTTCATGTACAGAGTCTCCATCTATGAGCTTAGAGTTAAAAGCTTTTCCTAAATCATTTCCAGGTGGTTCTGGGAATTTGTAAAATCTTCCACTGCTGTCCTGCTTACTTTGTTGCCTATTAGGCAACTCTGTGGTTTAAAGATTATGAAATTTTGGTCTGGTTCATTACATAGTTTGAACTTTCAAAATGACTAACAGCAAAAAGATTAATTATTTACATTAAAATATCTACTGCTAAAATCAAAGTTAAAAAAATGTATGACCAAAAAATAGAAAATACTAATCTGAAAATCTCGTTAGCTGATTTTTCTTTTTTAAGTCCAGGTTCCAAGCTTAGATCCTTGAATTTTAGACTTGACAACAGTACTATATAAATTAATTAAATCACTGTTATTTAATATTTGCATATGTCACTAATGTTTTACATCTTTAAAGAGTTTACATTTGGAAAATGTCATTTCTAATTAAAAATATTTAAAATATTCAGAAAAACTATAGTAGAAATATGGAAGCTGCTAAATGAGTATATAATTACTTAGTGTGTAAGCTATGAAGAGTTCACAATCTACCTACCTAAATACCCTTGACAGAGCACAGGCAGAACCCAGAAATTCCTGGGCTGAGCACCACTCTTGGCTAAATGAGTCACGGCCTCTGTCTGTTAAGTTCCAAGGTCACCTTTCTCTTGGAGTCTACTAAAACTAAATTCAGGAAGCCTCTCAATGCCCAAATTAACTTCATCTCCAATCCTTCTCTCAATCCATCTACTTCCTGACGTGGCGAAGCCCTACAAGGCTTTGTTTTTTCCATCCCTGATCTAGTCTACAGTCCACCTCTATCTAACAGATTTAACTATCTATGGAAATGGTGCTCCATAATTAGCAAACTCCTCTATACCCTCAACCTCTTTTCAAAGCATTACCTCAGTACCTTGGCTGCTAAAGACTTTACCCATCAACTATCCTATTGCATTCTCTCAAAGAACAGATACTATTCCCCATTCCCACGAGGTCCTTCAACCACCTGAGCCATCCATTCTCTTAATCCCAGAACCTTGTCACACCCATAACCTGGCACATTTAAAATCACTACTTCAATGATCACACTGCACCATCAAACCCCCAACCATGCAGTATATGTGTTTAACTTCTTCCCTGTGGGAATTCTCTGGTCTTAGAAGAATCTCTATCCCAATCTATCAGATTACTTTTGCTCTACTTCCCTCCTTCCCAGCTTGAAGTCCAACAGTTTAACATTTTAACAAATTTATCATAACTTAAACTCTCCTGTTCATCTACCTTTCACTGGATTCATCTAGAAAAACTCTTTGTGGCTTCAAGTTTTCATTTTCCCTGAGCTCCTGCTGACCATGGGCCTCCTTCAAGATTCCATAAACACCTAACAAGTGTCTGCAATGCACCACAGACATATCATTTAAACACACTGTATTTTAACAAATTGACTTGTTTATTACAAAATAATTGCAAGTGTTCAAAAGATACTTACTGAGCATTTCCTAAGAACAGAAAGGCACTATTCTTTACTGAGAATTTAGTGGTAAAGAGGGTGAAAGGAGGTCCCTACTCTTGTGAGGCTCATGTCACAAGACAGAAAAAAAAAATCATGTTAAGTGAACAAGAATTTGAACCAGCGGTAAGTGCTACGGGGAAAACAAGGCAGGGCAACATGACAGCAAGTGCTTGGTAGTGGGCTTTGGGTGTGGGCAGAACAGGGGAGGTCATCTGCTTGAAAGACTTCTCAGAAGCACACTGAGACCTATGACACCTTCCTCCATGCCCTCAAAATAGAAGCAGTCAGGTCTATTTTGGACCTTTAACTGACACAGCCCCAATAAAAGTACCAAATCAACTAAACAGGGCATCAAAAGAAAAAAACATAATAACCCTACCCTACAGGAGTTAGGAATTAACAGTTGTAGTAAAGAAGAGAATCGCACACATGTCCACATAATAATTTTCTATATAAACTAAGGAGTACATATATGATCAGCAGTGTGTCCAGGATCAAGTGTAATCCCGTATTTGAAACTGAAGAACCTAAACTTTAGCTGGGTTCAGTAATTTTTTCAGCATGTACTTTACATGGATTAGAAAAACGCCTCCATCTTCCACCTCTCCTTGTTATGTACAACCTTGTACAATGTTAGTTTGCAGCTCTCCTCCCATCAAAAGATGGAGTCCATTCAAAAAGTCACTTTTTGAATCTGAACTGGCCTTTGGCCAAGAGAAAACAGTAAAAGTGATACTATCCCAGTTCTGAATGTAGGCCTCAAGAGACCTCAGGTGCTTCTGCTTACTTGGGTGGGTGCCTGCCTTCATCAGACAGCAAGCCTGAGCCTACTAGAGGAAGCTAGAGCCTACTAGAGGAAGAGAGCCAAGGCATTCCCACCATCCTGGATAAGGCCATCCTAGACCAGCCAAGATCAGCAAAGCCTCTTACCTGACTAGCTGATCTCACACAAGAGTAGTCCCCACAGAAACTAGAGAAACAAACCAGAGAAACTGCCCAGCCACTGGGCAGGAAATCAGGAAATGTATGCACAATAATATATAGTTATTGTTTTAAGCCACTGAGTTTTTGAATGGTTTGTTATAGAGCAATAACTGATACAGCAAGATTATAATGATTTACCTCTATTCAACTCTGATAATGTATTACTTGTCTCTATTAATGTATTTGAGGAACTGAAACCAGTAATTGTAAAATATTTTAATTTCAGATTCATCTTCTGTAATGAGGCTTAACTAGCAGGCCAGACAGGAACTGTTATATACGGTAAAGACTCACAATGCCATCAAAGGACTTTACTTATCCTACCAATAATAACGCTTTTTTCCTTTCTAGAGCTTCTTTTAGAGAACCTGCTGAGAATAAAATAGCAGCTGGACTTCATCTTTCATAACTGTGTGTGTGTGGGGGGGGGGGGGGGCCCTGACTTGATATTGTAAAAATCCAGATTATTAGGAGTGAAAGAATCTGAGATTCTTCTGTTAGCAACCAAAAAAAATTAACTAGTTGATTTCCTTATCTTCATCATTGTTTTTTGATACAGAAATTTTTCAGTGAACTATTTCTAAGAAATGCATCTACTTTTCCAAATTCTCAAAAGAATTTAATTTCTTGTTTGCAGTCTTCCACATTCCCTAAGAGTTTAAGTAATTTAAGTTTTTGAAAGCAGGTATTATACATGTTACCTCCTCTTCTCATTCATCTGGGTAAGCATAAAAAGTTTGCTGACTTGAACTGAACCAGGCCTGTCCTGTTTCCTACTCTGCAGAATTGTTCTGAGAATCAAGTGGGCAGAGAGGGTTCAGGGGGAACGTGAACATCGCCCACAGGTCTTAGTCTCAGCCTACTGAAGCTGCTACTGGTCATGGGCTCTGCCTGTGTCAGCCAGCAGTACATGCCTAAGAGTGTCTAATCCCCAGCACCTTTGCAGAGCCTGAACATTATTACATTTAAAATACCTCAGAGGCACGGTGGCTCACACCTGTAATCCCAGCACTTTGGGAAGCCAAGGCAGGCGGATCAGTTGAGGTCAGGAATTCAAGATTGACCTGGGCAACATAGTGAGACCCCATCTCTAAAAAAAAAAAAAAAAATTAGCTAGGTGGGGTGGCACACACCTTGGTCCCAGCTACTCGGGAGACAGAACGATCAGTTGAAGCCAGGAATTGAAAGCTGAGGTGAGCTCTGATCATGCCACTGGACTCCAACCTGGGCAACAGAGGGAGACCCTATCTCTAAAAGTAAAATATCTCAAACCTATTTAATGACATAGTTTGCAATTCCAATTTTCTTATTCCTTCTTATTAGTGACGAGGCATTCAGTTCTTTTACTTCTCTCCTCACCATACCCCTTTACTGATAATTCATTCTGCAGTTAAATTCATTCACTTCCAAAAAAAAAAAAAAACTGCAAAATATCTTTTTCAAACACCAGCAACACCTTCATTTAAAGTTGTCTTTTCATAGTCACTTCTGGGTATACTGTATCACATACTGCCTTTAGTATTATCTCCTTATACTTCAGTTCCACTCACCTATGTAAGTGCCCCTGTTATTACAACACCTTGAATTCTTCATTCCTATAGAACACATTCAAGCTAAGTACTGCCTTTTATTTGCAGCCCTAAACTTTCTCTTTAAGGAAAGCTCTCCTTAGTACCACTGTCTAGGCATTTCACAAAGAAACTGATTTCTAATCCCTAAGTCACAAAGCTTTCTTAAATAGAAAAAAGAAACACATGTATTATTAAGTGAACGCTACACCATCAACAAATACTCACTGACTTATGTGTAACAGTTCGTACTTTCAAGAGGTGCAAAATCTATATAAGAGGAAGACTAAATGATCACATTTCTAAACCACTATGAGCAGGCCATGCATTTTAAGTTGTTTTTCAGAATAAATGATACTGAGGCAGATTCTCTTAGAAACCCAATAGCATGAACTTGCAAAACATATACCCATGTATTTTATCTCTTTATGTAATGTTTCAGTTTTTCAAAGTTTGTTCATATAAATTAACTCACCAACATCACAAGCCTATAAAATGGGCAAGACAAGAATTATCCTCTCCACTTCACATGAGAGAAAACTGGCATATAACAGGATTAATTTTATCAAAATAATGCAGCTAACTAAAGAAAGCCAGGGTCTAACCCATTGCTTCTTTCCACTTCACTACAATTCTCAGTGCCCATAGGCTTATGAAGATGGACACTGTGATCACAAAACAGACAGCATGTTTCTATTGGCAACTGGTCAAAGGCATATTATGTTCTGAACTCCTAACTGCCTAAGTGGGTGCACACTGGGCTTTCCACTGGGGTGAAGGAGAAAATATTTAGTACCTCTATTTACGCTTATTTCTAAATAACAATAAGAAAAAATAAGCTTTACTAATATGTTAAGACACAGACTGACAGCAATACACGCATACAATTTCTAAAAAAAATACATGTATAGTACGTATTAGATGCATATACTTGTTAATTGAAAAAAAATACATTTTTAATGTTCATACTTGAAGGTATATACTCAAAGACTTGTTGTTTGCAGGGGTGCATAACCAAAATATTTTTAAAATATCTGAGCTAACTGGCCTAGACATCAAAAAGCAAATAAATATTTCAAGATATCTAAGCTAACTGGCCTAATATTTCAAGATATCTAAGCTAACTGGCCTAGACATCAAAAACACAAATAAATATCTAACATAAATCACTAAGAAAAATAACTCCAAAGAAAAACACAGAAAATATATGAAACAGGAAATTTATTTACAGAAGAGATTCAAATGGGCAATAAATGTTGGAAAAGATGCCAAGCATGGCTGAAATCAGGAGCATGTAAATTCAAACGAGATATCATTTTTGTCCATCGGACTAGCCAAAACTTAAGTACAGTAATACCAAAGTGCAAGCAACGATACAAGTGAGGATACATAATTAAGCCTTTTGGAAAAAAGTTGCCAAATAGCAAACCAAACAGAAAATCCAAAAATTAATCTGAATGTGATTAGCAAATGTCTCCAGCGGTAATTCTCAAAGGCATTTAGGAAGTGAATGTATTGTTATTTGGGGCTTTTTGAATCATTATGCAGTCAGTTTTGCACAATGTGTCATACTGTTACTTTTGTAGCTCCATAGACCTACTAAAAAATACTATTTTTCAATCTTACAATTACGCATTTAAACATTTCCAATTTTTTGAACTCCAATTATGGGGTTTAGCAGGATCTTACAACAACTTACTAAAGCTAAACTATAAATACAGCCTATTTCAGTAATTCCACATCTAACAACTATTTTATAAAAATATTAGCATGTGACCACAAAGATTATGTTTAATTTTTTTCCCTATCACACTTTTAGAAATTGAGGGGAGAAAAAATAGGAAAAAACCTCAATGTCCAACAACAGGAGTATAACAAAACAATTAAAGCATGTTTTACGGTTATTGAAAGAATGATATTGACCTCTAACCAGTACTATGAAAAGACCTAAGATATTTATTACATAAAAAGTTAAAGAATACTACATGTAGGACAATCCCATTTTTGTTAAAATATTTATGTATAATACAAGAATGTACATGCCAAGAAAGACGAGTAAAAGAATGGACCCTAAACTGCTGATACTCATAACCTCTTGGAGATCAGAGCATGGGGTAGATGGGAAAAATCATAAAAGAGGACTCTACACTACTGCATCAGGAGCAGTAGGAACATCTTCCTGTAAGTTTCCTTGGAAGGCAGAGGGCTATAGTGCTACTCTTATTCAAATACTGCCACTGATAATAACTACTAATAATCATAGAGTTAATCCAAAGGTCAAACTGACAATTCAGTCGAGCACTTAAAATCTCTGTCTCTTTCCCTCTTCTCAATCTCTCTCTCACACACACACTCCCCTCACACAAATAATACATATGTGAGATATCTATCTACACACTCATATAACCCAAGGCACTACTATCTTGATCACCAGTATAGGTACTTTGAGCCTCATGTTTGAATTCTGCTGAAGCTGTGTCATTCATCAGTGGGAAACAGCAGTCCTGGTGTAAAGTATGGATATTGTGCAAAGTAATCTAGCATTAAGATACCAATTATTTATATCTTTCACTACTAACTGTATTAACTGTCAATGCAAAACTAGAATAAACTAAAGTTTAAGACAATTTACTCAGGTACTCAAATGTTTTTAAAATATTTGGGCTTGCATTCAAGTTCATGATTTACTTTTTCTAAGTTTGTGACTTTATGACAAAAATTAACAGATATTAAATTAGTAATGGTAAACACACCAGTATATCCACTTCCTCACCTAAATCCTTGCATAAGTCACCAGCTTATCACAATATGCTTTTCCACTGATCCAGAAGTTAGTCTCCAAATTCTTCTGAATACAGAGCTTCAAACAGCTATCACTAAACAGAGCTGCAATACTGGTTGAAACTTACTTATCATCTGTGGTTGTTCATTACATTTGTAGACTGCAACATCCCACCCTCCCGTATTCGTACCCCTGTGTAGTTCTCCTCCCACTTTTGACTTTGACTAACACCAGCCAAGAGAACACTGGCAAGCATGATATAAGCAGTTTTGTAAGTGCCTGAAAACTGTGGTGTGTTCTCCTAGGATAAGTCCTCTTAGAAGCCAACTGCCATACTATAAGGAAAATTTAAGACAGACGAACTGATGAAAGGCCATGAGGAGAGACGCTGGTGTTTGTTCCAGACCCAGTCAAGTTTCAGCTAACTGTAGCTGCATAAGTGACCTCAGTTATACTGCATGGAACTGAAGAACAGCACAGCTGAGCCTAGTCAACTCAAGGAAAAGTAAGAATTTAGAAATCATTATTGTTGTAAGCCACTGAGTTCTGGGGTAGTTGTTTATGTAGCCATGCATAACTGAAGGACTAATCTGTATTTCAAAACAACTGAATCTCTAGTAATAATCCACAAAGACTCTCCATCAGTTACCTCTTAAATTTCATCTACCCAATCAGAAGCACTTATTGTGTTATGGAGAAATGAAAGCACTTTCATACACTGTCATCTGTTCTCATATGTTGTCAAGTGAGAACATAAATCTGCACAAATTTTCTAAAGGGCAATTTGGCAGATGTTAAGTAATGAACCACCTAAAACGCTCATGTATTTTCTCAATTCCGATTCCAGAAAACAGACATGCATACAAGAATATTCATATAAAAATTTTTCTCACAGCAAAAACTCACAAACAACCAAGTCACCTGAAGTAAAGGAATAATTAAATCATATATTCCTAAGATAGAACATCATAGTTATTAAAAATCTTCTACTGAATAAATATATAATAAGGATACCAATACAGCTAATAAAAATAGGATTTGACACGGTATTATTAAAACCAGTAAGACTCAAATCTTTAAAAAAAAATACATGTAGCTGTCAATGTGAAACGTTATATATGCATAATAAATGCATATGTCACATATATAATTGTACATATAATTAGATATGCATAATATATGCATATAGGCTGCATATATATTACACAATTATATATGCATATAATTGTACACTATAAGGTTTGCATATGTAATTACATCAACCTGTCAAAATATTAGTAGAAATTCTCTCTGCATAACAGGACTGTGAATGATTTTTATTTTCTCCATCTTTATACTCTTTAGTATTTTCCAAATATTCTACAGTAAAAATGAATTGCTTTTACATGAAAAAAACATTCAACATTATAAAACAGGTTACAAAGAAGCATATACACTAAACACACACTTTTATTATTTGATTTGGAATCATTCTGCGATATTTCTTTACTAACTTAAAAAAAATGCCATCAAAAAAGACCAAGCAAGGGTGCAGAAAAAAGGAAATCCTTGTACATTGTTGGTAAGAACAGAAATTAGTGCAGTCATATGAAAAACAGTATGGAGGTTCCTCAAGAAATTAAAAATAGAACTAACATATATGATCTACAATCCCACTTTTCAGTATATACCCAAAAGAAATGAAATTGGCACCTCATAGAAATATCTGCACTCCCATGTTCACTACAGCATTACTGACAATAGCCAAAATAAGGAAATAACCTACATGTCCATCAAGAGATTAATGGATAAAGAAAATATGATGGAATATTATTCATCATATTTTTATTAAAAAAATGAGACCTTGCCTTTTGTGACAACATAGAACCGGAGGACATTATGCTAAGTGAAATAAATCAGACACAGAAAGAAAAATACTGCATGATCTTACATGTGGGAACTAAAAAAATTTTTTTAAGTAAAATACATAAAAACAGAGTAGAAATGCGGCAGGATGGGAATATGTAGATCAAAGTGGGCATGGGTACAGAGTTGCAGTTATATAGGATGAATAAATTTAAGAGACTACAGCAGAGGACTGAGGTAATGTATACTGGGAATTTACTGATTGAGTAGATTATAGGTGTATATGTTAATTTGCTTGACTATTGTAACCATTTCATTATGTATATCAAAACATGTACACCTTACATATATATACTAAAAAGCTATTGTTATCAGAATACATCTATGTTGTGATAGAACAGAATAGTTTTTTCAAAATAAATACAGATGAATTTTCCAGAGAAAAAATTCACACTAATTTTAACATGTTCCTTTCCCTATATGATTTCTTTGTATTGTGAAAATTAGGCAAGGAGTTCCTCATTTCTTTTCAAAATTTTGTTATACTGTCCTATTTTACTGAGTTTTATATTTTGGGTTGAATAGCTTTTAAACAATTTTTTTTTAGAGATGGGGTCTCACTCAATTGCCCAGGCTGGAGTGCAGTGGCATGATCATAGCTCACCTCAGTTTTGAATTCCTGGGCTCAAGCAATCCTTCTGCCTCAGCCTCTGGGGGTACTAGGACTACAGGGGTACACCACCATGACCAGCTAATTAAAAAAAATTTTTTTTTTTTTGTAGAGATGGGTCGGGTGGGGGGTGGTGTCACACTGTGTTACCCAGGCTGGTCTTGAACTCTTGGCTTCAACGAATCCTCCTGCCTCGGCCTCCCGAAGTGTTAGGATTACAGGTGTGAGCCACTACACCTGGCCTTCACATTTAATGATATGCAACTTCAACCACTTTAGTAAAAGTTGGAATTTTCACCTCAGAGGCAAATTGTTTTAGAGTATGTCTACCCAAAGAAACCATATATGTAAGGAATCTAAGTTATTTGGAAGGGACAGGGAACAAAAACCACTCCCCATGTAGACAGCATCTATAGCAAGCAACCATTGGCAGTATTATTCCAGCACTGACACTGTTTGGGAATTACTCTTCAGGTAGTCAGTAACTTCGGAAGCACCAGAGAGAATCCCTGGCCTCACCTAGCAGGGTGAGGTTTCTACCATAGTGAAATTCTACTGCCACTTGTGCTAAATTGGTTTCTTCAAACTCACTTGCCTCAGGACAGCCAATCTAGGATTGACTTCTATTCATTCTTACTCAAAATTCAGCACTTTCTCTTCATCCTCCCTGGTTCTGGCCTGAACCACCCTGAATAACTTCAACTATTCCTTCTGCAACACAAGGCAAAAACCTTCCTGGAAGATCACTGGTATCATTACTTATTTTCTCAGAAGTTTACAGATGCTCAGGTTCATCGTCTTCCTGGCCTTTAGGCATTTTGCACTATATTATAAGAAAACCTCTGGTCTTTTAGTTTTTCACATCTTGACTTCCATGAATGAACTGGGCCTTTCTCTCTAATTATATGTTTCTGGATGGCTTGCCAATATTAGTGCCTTGGTTCTAGCTAAAAACAGACAATGACTGAAGACTAGTGGGCCAGTGTCTACTCTAGGAACAGGCATGTGATCCAAGGTAGTCAGAAGTCCTGTCCAAGATTTTTTTATTTGCAACTAGACAAGAAAACTTACATTTTAGGTTCAAAAGCTAAAAGAGTATAATTTGGGGGTGCACATAATCATTTGCCTGGTTAAAGAGAAACTTTCTGTGGGGGTGGGGGGAGGGGGCGGGAAGCAAGTGAGGAAAAGCCTTGAAGAATTCATTTGTGTCAGTCTTGAAATTAGTGTGAAAATAGTTTCCTGGCTGGATGCAGTGGCTGAGGCAGGTGGATCACCTGAGGTCAGGAGTTTGAGACCAGCCTAGCCAACACGGTGAAACTCCCATCTCTACTAAAAATACAAAAAAAATTAGCCAGGTGTGGTGACAGGCATGTGTAATCCCAGCTACTCGAGAGGCTGATGCACGAGAATCACCTGAACCCAGGAGGCAGGGGTTGCAGTGAGCCGAGATTGGGTCATTGCACTCCAGCCTGGGCAACAGAGTGAGATCTGTTTTCAAAAGAAAATAGTTCCCTTTTTGCTTATACTAGTTGGCTTTGGGTCACTGACATTTACAACAATAAGAGTTCTGACTTAGATGACAAATGAGAAGAAAAGAAATGCCCTGGGGATGTTCAGATTTGGGAAAAGAGGCTTTTCTTACCATTTGTTCTAAGGCTTCGTTTCAAACATCTAATTGCCTATTACGTGCCAGGCACTGGAAACATAAAGATGGCTACAGTATAAGACTATCTCTGTCTTCAGAGAGCTAATAGTTCAAAAGATTCTCTTGGGCATGGGTGGCTTACTAGTCACTTGAGGACACTCCTTAATGACCAAGATGTTCCCCCAGTGGCTTTGAAATGTCTATCATCTGTACCTCATGAGGACCAATTTATTTCTTTTGGGTTTCTACTGGACCCACTGATTTCAGTATTTTAAGATTTAGTCTGCTTCACTTCTTCCATACTATTAACAATAGTATAGACTTCAGTAGTACAGTATTTCCTTTCCTTGAAACCAAAGTAGACTTAAAAAGTAGACTTTTTCCTTAGAGGATTTATGTAGTCTAATATACTATAAAATTTACTTATTTATTGTTTACTTTGTCTGACATTCTTTCCCTCATCATCTCACTCCCCAGAAGGGCAGAATTTTTTAGTTTATTTCATTTACTGCTGTATCCTAATCACTAAGGCACATAATTATGAGTGCAAAATGTATTCAAGAGAACTGAAAGAACAGAATGACTGATTGGAAGACCTTGCCACTGGGACTGAGATAATCATTAAAATCAGTTAGCTAAACATTGTTCTCTAAGAGCAACTTCTGAGGCAGCTTTCTCTTTTTGCTAAATTGCCATACCATACCAAGTCCATCCCAAGTCTTTCTTTAGATATGGCAATGATTTCACTCAGGTTGTGGTCCAATCTCAAGACCAGGAGGTTATTTATTCTTCACCTTTTCAGTGACTTTATACTGCTCGATTCTGATCCACTATGCAAGGGTTCAGAGCTTAACCTATAAGAAAGGCCTCTCTCAGTAACTCCCATATTGGGCTAAGGCCTTTCAATATATGTAGTCAAAACATTAGGTATCCTTCATAGCATTTATCACAGTCTATCTTATATATTTGTATGATTATTTTATTACTGGCTCCCCCACTAATTCAACTATAAAGTCCTTAAAAGTAGTGTCCATGTCTGTTTCATTCATAAGGCTTAAAGCACTTGGCACACAGTAAATATTCAATAAGCATTATGTTAATGAATAATTAGATGGATGAATATGAAATTGCCAGCCTGAATCTATTATAAATAGGCAGATAGTCATTTAGGTAGCTGAGATAGGATAGGGGAGGGGTTGTGTTTGTTTGTTATGAGGGGAGTAAGAAGATAATGTCAGGAGTCCTTTGTGAAAGTCTGATTTTAGCCACCTAAAATGCTATGTCCTCTCAAGCAGCTCAAAAACCAAACCATCATTTTTGTAGGGCTCCCCCTCCCACACCTACTTCTTTATTCTGGTCAAGGGTCTCATCATCATTCTTGTAGACACAAAGGCTTTGAGTAGCTTTTGACCTCTTTTTTTCTGTCAACCTCCTTGCTCAGCAAGACTCCTAAGGTCTGTCAACTCCTCTTTAATATCTTTGATCACGGCCTCTTTCCTTTCCATTCCTGCTGCCACAAACTTGGTTCAAGTAACTGACCCATTATGGCAACAGACTCAGAAATGGTCTTCTTGATTCCCAGTTTGCTCCTGTTCAATCCATGCTGCCTATATTAAAATCTTCCTAAAAACCTTCATTTTGTATAATTAGTGCTATACTAAAAAATATCTGCAAAGGCTTGCCCAGAAAATAAAAACCTCAGCCTAACATTCAGAGCCCAGACACAGTATGGTTCCAGACAGCATTCCTAGACTCACCTCCCATTATCCTAGCATTTTCTAAAGAAACATCACATTCCTAGACTCACCTCCCTCATCCTAGCATTTTCTACAGAAACATCACTAACGAGCATAGTTAGCATTACTGATTACACATATAATCTGTGTTCCCACTACCTTGAATGTATCTGCCAGTCTTATCAACCCATCTGAATCCCATCCATACCCTCAGGCCTAGCTCAACTCCCACCTCTTCAAGTCTTTCCAGGACAGCCCAGCCTAGGCTGCCTCTTCCTCCTCTGAATTCTCATGACTCAAACTGACAGAAAATTAGTATCATTTTTTTTTTTTGAGATGGAGTCTTGCTCTGTTGCCCAGGCTGGAGTACAGTGGTGTGATCTCAGCTCACTGCAACCTCTGCCTCCGGATTTAGCTGGGACCATAGGCACCAGCCACCATGCCCAGCTAATTCTTGTATTTTTAGTAGAGACGGGGTTTCACCATGTTGGCCAGGATGATCTCAAATTCCTGACCTCAAGTGATCTGCCTGTCTCAGCCTCCCAAAGTGCTGTGATTACAGATATGAGCCACAGCACCCAACCTACTATCATTTTTTTACATCATTAACTCTTACACATACACATATACATGTAACTTTTCACCCTTAACCTCATCTTACATTTATCTATTATTCTAAAAAATGAAAAGATCACAAGAAAAGAGCATCTGCTAACAAATAAAAAAATTCCATCTTGTATAGGACAGACAGGTTCTATGTAAGGCCCTGTCTCTGAGCCACTGACTCTTCAACTCTTCCAATACTTTTTGTCTTTTTGGTCTTGTTCACTTTCTCCTCCTTCCTAAACATAAGTCAGCTTTGAGAATAAGAAGAAATGAAGGGGTCTATCCAGATCAGGGAAGGAAAAATCCCTTGACAAATCCAGAAAGTGTTCTTAAAATACAACCATTTGAGTTGTGGGGACTCTTCTTTCTCCATCTTGATTAACTCCTTAAATAACTAGAAGGCAGCAGTATCATCATCACAGATACCACTTATTGAGAGGCTGACTAGACGCCAGGAGTTATACTATATCACAGGAAGTATAAGGAGGATATTGAGTAAACCTGGCTCTGAGCAGTGGTCTTGGCACTAAAAATAAGGGTAAAAGAATTCCACAACAAAGACCACTGTGGCTGGGAAGTCCTGGCACCCCAACTCGAAAAAGACAACAACAAAAAGGCTATTGTGAGGATTATGAGTTTACTGCTATGCTGAAGTGCCTAGCACTAAATAAGTCTATGTTCCCAACACCATCTCCCTGTTTCAATGCACTGCATATTTATCTCTACACTACAAACTCCTTGAAAGCTGAGATCATAGTTTGTAGTTGTTTTGTAACTAATGAATTCGCATAAAATGCTTTATACATGTAAGGAATCACATATTAACAGTCCAAAACTCTTTTATTATAAAAATGAAAAATAAATATAATGCCCACGAAGTGTTCTAAAGCATTATGTAGCTCAAGTAATCAAAATTTGGTTATAATATTATAGTAAGTATAGAACAGTTTTTGGCCAGGCGCGGTGGTAATCCCAGCACTTTGGGAGGCCAAGGCAGGTGGACCACTTGAGGTCAGGCATTCAAGACCAGCCTGGTCAAAATAGTGAAACCTTGTCTCTACTAAAAATATAAAAAATAAGCCGGGCATGGTGGCGGGCACCTGTAATGTCGGCTACTTGGGCGGCTGAGGCAGAAGAATTGCTTGAACCCAGGAGGCGGAGGTTGTAGTGAGCTGAGATCACACCATTGCACTCCAGCTTGGACAACAAGAGCAAAACTCCGTCTCAAAAAAAAAAAAAAAAGTAAGGTATAAAACTACTTTAAATATCAAATATATAGTTAATATATTCTAATGTCTTTACCGCAGTTATGTTATAGATTCCCCATCTTCATTCATATTTTGAATTGTGAAAATCTGAAGAAACAGATTTTCTTCCACACTTGCAACCCAACTTGTGGTAAGTTTGGAATTAGCATACATTAGATCCAGCTATTGCAGATACTGAAACAAAACCTCATTCTCTATTTGCATATCTAAGAAAAAATTCAATTTTCAGAACTTAGAATTTTAAGTTAAAAAAAAGCAGTATGAAAACATAACCTCACAAAATTTGCATACTATTTTATACCCTGCAAATATTGTTTTGATCCCCAGTCCTGCAATAACCTTTAAATAATCAGAACAAAGTTTCTCACTATTCAAGGGGCCTTAAGATTTGCTTGGCACTCTAAGTTAACCATCTTAAAGCTTTGAACCACAAAGGAATAGTGAATGACACATCCATTGTAAGCTACCATGACCTGTCATTACAGAATCATTAAGCAATATTTTCAAGGAGTAAGCAGAAAGCTTTATAATTCAAATGTATAAGATTTTCTTCTGTGCTTTATGGGCTAAGTTATTTGTTTCTAGTAAGAATAAGGAATACTTAAAGCCACACTTTATAAGTTATAAAATTCACTCATGTTAATTTTCAGCATTCTTCATAAAGATAAATAGCATGAATTAAGTTATAAAAACAATATCGAAATTCAATAATCAAACTCAAACTCTGTGTATGTATTTATACACACAAACACACAGTAATATAATTAAGAGGCTAGCTAGCTTAAGGTACATAGAAAAATTACTTTACTCAGAAAAAAAGTATTAAATATCTTTAAACATAAAGATTTTTGGCCAGGCACCATAGCTCATGTCTGTAATCCTAACATTTTGTGGGGGCCAAGGCAGGAGGACTGTGTGAGCCCAGGAGTTCAAAATCAGGCCGGGTAACATAGAGAAACCCTGTCTCTAAAACTAACTAACTAACTAACAAAATAAATAAATAAATAAAATTAGCCAGGCATGGTGGCACACACTTGTGGTCCAAGCCACTCGTGAGGCTGAAGTGGGAGGATCACTTAAGCCCAGGTCGAGGCTGCAGTGTGTCATGACGCAGCCACTGCACTCCAACCTGGCGACAGAGTGAGACCCTTCTCAAAAAAATAAATAAGATGTTTCATATTTTATCTTTTTTTTTTGGCCCAATGGATGTAAAGGAAAATACATTCCCATATATTACATATTTTGTTATCTAGCTACAAACCTGTATTAAAAAACCAATTTTAAATTGTATAAAATAAACGGATTATCTAACACAAACCTATACAACTCTTATTCTGATCAAGTCCTTTGTTGACATTAGCAATACTATCTGTTTACAAGATACGTATACAAACATTTTACAAGGAAACATAAGCACAAAAAGCAGCAAAAGAAAGTACATGTAACTCTGGCACTACATACTTCAGACTTATCTGTGGCTGTCTATTCGAATCTTAAAGAGGGAGGATAGTTAAGCAGGATAGAAAAGCTAGCTTTCTGGCAGGGCGAGGTGGCTCACACCACCTGTAATCCTAGCACTTTGGGAGGCAGAGGCAGGCGGATCAAGAGGTCTGGAGATCGAGACCATCCTGGCTAACGAAAAAAATTAGCTGGGTGCGGTGGCGCGTGCCTGTAGTCCCAGCTACTCAGAAGGCTGAGGCAGGAGAATGGCTTGAACCCCTTGAACCTGGGAGGCAGAGATTGCAGTAAACCGAGATCACGCCACTGCACTCCAGTCGGGGAGGCAGAACAGACTCTGTCTTAAAAGAAAAGCTAGCTTTCCATATTTCCCACATCATCTCTTCTTGGGACTGTGAGTTCCTTGTTTTCCAGAATATTATAAATCCCAGAACAGTAGAAAATTCAAAGAAATTTAGAAATGGAATTTAGAGGTTCCCTTTTCCAGGTAGCCGAATTTAAAGATGTGAAGACTGAGCTCCAAAGTCGTTAAGAAGGTAAGGACCACAGTTCAGTTCCTACAACTTCCCCACTACAATACCCTCCCTTCTCTTACCACCTACAGAGATGCAATTGTCAATACCAAAATATAATCCAAAGATAAATTCTTTCTGGTAACCTGCCAATTTTAACACCAACCAACATTCGTTCAGGAGAGGAACATTGAGAGTTACATGTGCTTCACTTCAGAACAGAAGTAGAAACAACTCAAATTCTTTAGGTCTCCCTTCTTGCTGTAAGAACCTTCCAGAACATAGGATTAGGAACAGTCAAAGGGCTGTCATGTCTTTTATTGGCCTTCCTATCTTTCCACTTCCCATGTGAACAAAAATCTACCCTGATAACCTTGTAACCTCCTTTACATACAAGTTGATAAATAACCAGCTTTCTTCATCTGAGAAAGAAACAACAGTGAAAAACTATAGCCACCAACACTAATCACGTTCCTACTTCAGACTCCTATCTTTTCCTCCACTCTAATATTCTAAATATAGTTTATGTTCCTGGAGTTTCTCATCCTGCTGTCTTTGTAAACTATAAGCTCCAAAGGCATGTTTCTGCTGTTTTATTACATGTGTGACAAAGGAAGTAGTAATTCTGACATCATGAATGAATAATGTATGTGAAGTTATTCCAAATTGTAAAGTTTAAGATAAAAATAGTACCCCTATCCTATTAGAATGATAAAACACCCCTAATTGCTCATAACAATACAAACAAGTAAAAAGTTTCTAGGCGATTACGGCCTACATTAGGGATTTAACTAATATTAAAAGAAATTAGTCTTCTGACATAACCCAGAAAGATAAAGCAGTAGCACCTAACATTCAGTACATCATATATTCATCAACAGTTAGTTTTTTCTAAAGTTTAATGAGTGATATGCTACACTATGCTCAATTTTAGGAAAAATTACTTTCATAATATTATAAATTACTTATTGCTACTTTTGGACACAAGTACTGGCTATGAACACCAAAATGATTAAAACCTGCAAGTTTAAAAATGTCTTTATAGTTAAAGTAAAATTATTACAGCTTTCTTAATATTGTCTTAATTTTCCAGAGAAACCTACTTAAGGCATTAGACATGGCACTCAAATAAAATTCTAATTTGTTTAAGTAAAGATAAAAGAGAATCTAATCAAAATGGCTCGTAAAACAAAAGAAACTCACTCAGTGTCTTCTTAACAGCTTAGTTCTAAATTAAAGCATACATACTCAGCCCACACAGAATAAGATTTTGTACTGTCAAATAAACATTCATCCAAGAATGCAGGCAAAGAAATTAAAATGTTATTGAAAATTGAAACGTTACCTCTATTTTTATAAGATGAGCTAGCCTTAATGTACAGTAGTCAAAAAAGTACATTGAATAAATGACCCAAAATGAAAAAACTGTTTTCTTCATAAGTACCATACTACTACACTGACAAAAAAGAAGCATCCCTTTTCGTGGCAATACCAACTCACTTTAATTTAGGATAAAAATAACCAATAGAAAAATATTAGATGACTGCATTTCACTCAAGTATTTTTTTAGGCCATCTAATAATGTACAGTATACTCTCTGTATACTTGGTGAAATAAAATATTTCACCAAAAAATATTCAGAGGATCATACCATGAAACTATTCCATTCCTGTATCTTCTGCTTTCTCTATTTCTACATCCAAAAGCACACATTCCTAATATCTATAAAAAGTCCTTGACATTTTATGTAAGTATCTTTCCAAAAGGATAAAGAACGATACAGGTAACTATAATTTACTGGAAGTATAACATGATCTTAAAAATGTCATAGTAAAAATAACTTTCTAGGCTTAATGAAATAAAGGTAACTTTAGCTAGGTATCTGTTATTGTTAATAAACTACTGAAGTCATATATATATAAATATAATTGCATTTTAGGTTTTGGGGTACATGTGAAGAACATGCAAGATTGTTACATAGGTACACACATGGCAGTGTGGTTTGCTGCCTTCCTCCCCAACTACGGAAGTCTTAACCAAATTTGGCATTTCAGTATTCTCTTTCACATCTCAGTTTATTAAAATTAAACAACAAAAAATGTTAAACAATAAAACAAGCTCTTAGGTAAATAGTTTCTAACATAAAAATAAAAAGACAAAACCACCTATATTTTTCCTTGGGGGATTAAAATTTTTCTACATGATGTTGACCTCAAGCTTTGTAATCATCTTCAAGTTGTACTAAGTTATTTAGTTTCAACAGAAATTAGTTCAATTTTCTAAAGAACTGGTTTTAAGGTTGGAACTGACTGGTCATCTTTTCCTCAAGCTCTACTAAAGCCTTTATTAAACAAACATATCAATGAAATATCCTGACTTAGATATATTTAAATAAACTGAAGGAAAAATACAAACAATGCTCCAATACATACTCATGAAATATTCAGTAATTATTTCTGTTTTTACTCCTTGACCGTCATTGTTATCAAAATGTGCCTAGCTCTACATCACTTTTGCTACCTATTAACAGCCTTGGTGAAAATACATATGAACAAGGTTCATTTAAAAAAAAAGAAAGATTGTCACATAACTCAAAGATTTTTTTGTTCGCTATCTTTTAGCACAGAGAATCAAAGACCAAAACTTTAAGTACCACATAGCTAATGACCAAAGACTATAATCCTCAATTACCCACGAATATACACAGAAGCACCAAAAATTAAAAAAAAAAAAAAAAAAATTATTTTTTAAAGTGGCCATAAATGATCTAATTCCCAAATCAGTGACTCAATGAATATTCCAGGCAAATAACATTAGAAAACTAAGAGTGCCATTTTTTCTCTCAAAATTCCAATACTATACTAAATAAAAAATACAGTCAATATTATATGATCAACTTTGGAAAATCAAGATGACGACTGGGAATACAACTATTTAATTGAGGAATAATCACAGCATTTTAATTACGAAGAAAAAAAATGAAAATCAAAAAACTCACTTTATATAGTATCTTGCACCTTCAAAGGTATATGCTTCTTCCCAGCCGGTAGGCAAATCTAAAGCAACACATATATTACAATTAGCATTACTTCAATGATAGCAAAATAAGTCTCAATTCATTTATTAGCTGTTTCAATTAAGTAGATTTCTAACAAAAAAAAAGAAGTGTTGAGCGTGCAATAGCAGATCAGTTTTTGAAAAATAGCAACTCAAATTTAAAGCCACCAGAAAAGTATCCACAATATTAGAGATGATCTGACCTCAGTACACACTGTAACGTATTAGGGTGGAACTATGTTCTGGCACCCAAGAAAGCAAAGGGAAGCCTCCTAATCCCAGGTGAAACACCCATGAATGACTAGCAAAAAAACAAAACTGTGTATAACAGGCAACGCCTGCCTCTTCTTGGGTATATGGTGTCTATTTAAGACCATATTTTTCAGCTACACAAATGCATTCATCTAGGAAGTGCCATCGAAGAGAAGGGAGAACTTCCTAGGTACTTAATTAGTGGAAAAGAAATGTCATGGAATTAATTCCGTGTGTGTTTCTAAAAATTTGACTAAGAGACGTGAAGTTTCAAGTAGTAACGTTGGGAATGATTCAGGTGAACAGGGGTATTATTATGTGTTACATATTACTTATTAATGACAAGTTGTTTGGATTTCATCAAAATACTTCTTGGAAACAGAAACAACTGATATGTATACAAAATCAGAGTCCAAACAAAGTAAACCAAACCAGGAAAAAAAATGTGAAATCACATAAGACAGTAAAATTTTTCTGTGGCATGAATGTTATCAAATCTGTGGGGGTAACTAGGACAAATATTTGTATCACACATAATTCCATAGGATAATTAGCCTAACTAACTTAAATACCATATCCTCTTTTACGAAATCAACCTGCTATTACTCATATAAGCAAAGAGATCATCAAGGTTGGAATATGTGTGTAAAACACCAGAAAGGTATATTGAAGCAAAAGCCTGCACCGGGGAATTGAGAAACATGACGGTGTATTAGTCAGAAATGCCTTAAAAATGTAACCTCATCATGCTTGCTACACCAGCCTTTCCTTTCGTCCTCCACCTTTTTGCAAATTTGGAGACATTAGTCACTTCAGTGAACTCCAGCATGTTTAACAGAGAGGCAGGTTTGTTCACTATCCTGGCAACTCACAGATCAGGCAATGTCAGAGTCGGAGAGAAGGCACCCCGGGGGCCAGCTCAGGACTGCTGAAATTGGCCTCGCCTTGGCCCCAAACTGCTCTCAAGCCTTTCCAATCACCAGGACCAGAGGCGGGCCAGTAAGAGAACACATGTTACATTTCAAAGACAAACAAGTTTCACGAATGAAAACAAAGAATGACAAAAGCAGCCCAGACCAGCACAGAAGCTACGATGAGCCTTTTTTCCAGCTCCACTCACACTTAAGCATTCACACAAGCTCCCAAAGCCGCCGGAGAAAGCCGCTTCCCCGTGGACCTCCTCCAAACGGGGCCCGGGCGCCCACACACGG
Source organism: Plecturocebus donacophilus (assembly GCA_004027715.1). Lineage (NCBI taxonomy): Eukaryota > Metazoa > Chordata > Mammalia > Primates > Pitheciidae > Plecturocebus > Plecturocebus donacophilus. The sequence continues at coordinate 6,702 of PVKP010006848.1, read as the reverse complement.
GACACCCCCGCGCACGCCCCCGCCTCCGGGCGGTCTGTGCAACCTCCGCGCGGCTGCCGGGGACTTTGAATCAGGATCGCCGGCTACAGGGGCTGCGAACGCCTCCTCCGGCTGCGGCTGCTCCTCCTGTGGCAGGAGGGACCGCGCCATGCGTTTCCCAAGCCGTTCCCCGTCACAGAGAACATCGCCGCACCCCCGAACCCCACTCCTCTCCTCTTCATCAGCCACCCACCCACCACTCCCACCCAGGAGCAGGAAGCTGCTCGGCAGGAGGCAGCGCTCCCGGGAGGAGGGGAGGATGTGGTTCTGTTATCCCGGCGGGCGAGCAGGGTCGGGGCTGCGAGGAGAGTGGGTAAGGACTTCCTAAAGGCAGCAGGGGGGCACCGCGGAGAAAAAATTCAGGAGTCCAGCTTTCAGGGAGGGGAGCGTCGCCGCTCTGGGGCGCGGGGGTCCTCTAGGTTGCGGTGGGGGAGAGGGCGCAGGAAGAGGGCGCCGTCTCCAAGTGCTGAGGAAAGGCTGAGGAGAAAGAGACGCCCAGAGACTCGAGAGAACTCCCGGCGGCCGAGCCCCCCGCGGCCCCTCTACCTGCGGCCGCCCCGCCCCGCCCCGCCTCGCCCCGCCGCCTCCGGGGCCCGCGGCCTGAGGCAGGTTCCTCTGCCGCCTCCTCCAGGCGGAGCCCAACTCCACTCGGCCCGGCGTTACCTGTGCTCTGCCGCCGGTGTCCGGTGACCACGGCCTCGCCGGTGACGGGGTGCAGCCAGGTGGTGCTCTTGGCCTCCTCGCTGCAGGGGTGAGAGAAGGGGCAGACACGCAGCGTGAGAGGGACGCGGGGGCGAGCCGAGGGGCTGCAGGGGCACAGACCCGGGCTCTGCTCCGTCTCGCCAGCCGCCCGCCTCCTGCCCTCCCGCCCCCGCGGGGCCCCCACGCTGTCCCCGGCTCTTTACTTGATGAAGAAGACGCGGCCTCCCCTGGTGATCCCGTAAGTCCAGGACCGGGGCAGGGAGCAGATCCACTCCAGGTTCAGATCCGCCGCCATGTCTGATCCCCAGCCGCCGCCTGCTCCTGCCGCCTCGGCTGCCGAGGGAGGAGGGAGGGAGCGAGCGAAGGAAGCGAAGGGAGCGCGGAACGAGCGCGGCCGGAGCGCGCCTCTCCGGCCCGGCGCGCCCCCGCGCGTGCCCTACCCCCTCGGGCGGCGCCCGCCCGGCCGCCCGGGCAGGGTCCGGCCCCCGTCGCCGCCCCTCCGCATCCCCGCGGCCGCCGGACTGCCGCCCGCCGCGCGCTCTGGGGATGGACGCGGCGCCGCGCCCAACGGCCAGCCCCTCCCTCGGGCCCCTCCCGCGTGCCCGCCCCTCCGCCTGCGAAGGTTCCGGGACCGATGAAAAAAAGCGCGTCCTGCCCGCAGGGCTTCGCCCGAAGGCTTGCCATCCCCGGGGTGAGGTTCAAAGGGAGCTAGGCATCCCCGCGCCGCTGACTTCTCTCTTCCAAACAACAAAAACGCAGGTCTGAGCTTTGTTTTACAAGAGCTGGTGGAGAGCCAACTGAGTTTTCAAATATATTTATCGTTTTAGAATGGAAAGCTGTTTTTACTAAAGCACAGGAAAGGCTTTTCCTGTTTGTTGTGCGCCAGATATCAAAGGTTGGACCACATACAGGCCCCATGAAATACGAGTGGATTTAGACTTGACAAAACAAGTTTTTTCTCTTCCTAGGCCCCTTAAGTCAGATCTTACAAAAACTCTCTTTTTCTTGTACTTGTTTTTAAAGATTCGTTTATTATCGGTGTGGAATTTTACTTCCCCCTGTCTCCAGTAGATCACAATAATAGTTTATTTTATGGTGTCCTTGTGACGGTGTACATTTTTAAATCCCCACAGCAACCCTTTGTGTGTGTGTGTGTGTGTGTGTGTGTGTACAATCTATAAAAATCCCCATTTTACAGATAGGAAAAATGAACTTTAAAAACACAGTAGTTTGCCCAGTCGTAGTGATACCTGCCAAAGCCTGGATTCAAACTGACTAGGATTGCAAAAGTCTATTTGTATAACCGCTTTGCTGTACAAGCCTACTTTGTTTTATTGCAATTCACTTTATTGCTGTTTGCAGATATTTCATTGTTTACAAATTGAAGGTCTGTGGCAACTCCACATTAAAAAAGTCTGTCAGCGCCATTTTTCAACAGCGTTTCTCACTACGCGTCTCTGTGGCACATTTTAGTGATTCTTGAAATCTTTCAAACTTTTTCATTATTGTGCCTGTTACAGTGATCTGTAATCAGTGATCTTTGATGTTACTGTTGGAATTGTTTTGAGGGCACCATGAACTGAGCCCATGTAAGACAGGGAACTTAATAAATGCGTGTGTTCCGACTGCTCCACCGACCAGCTGTTCCTCTCTTTCCTTCATCATGGGCCTCCATATTCCCTGAGATGCAACAACATTGAAATTAGGCCAACCAGTAACCCTATGATGCCCTCTAAGTGACCAAGTGAAAGGAAGAGTTGCATGTCTCTTACTTTAAATCAAAAGCTAAAAATTATAAAGCTTAGATGTGTCAACAGCCAAGAGAGGCCAAAAGCTCGGTCTCGTGTCAAGTAATTAGACAAGTTGAGAATGCAAAGGAAAAGCTCTTGAAGGAAATTGAAGACGCTACTCCAGTGAATATGTAATGGGGCAAGAAAAATGGCTTCTCAGGCTCACAGGCTACGTGACAAGGAACTACGATTACTTAGGCCAACGCCAGGTGCAGACACCAGCCATCATTTCAATGGAATTCAATAACACGCCGCTCAGGGTCGCACTGACCCTGAAAAGAACCCCCCCATCTCTAACTGCTGGCCTTGGCTTCTGTACAAACTGCTTGCTTGCTTGCAAAATCTGCTTGCAAAGATCCCCAGCCGCCCCCCTGAAAATCCCCCAGTCCCCAGAAGAAGTGTTTTTTAGTATAAAAGCCCAGCTCTCCCTCAACTCGGGGCCACGGGTTGGAGAGATGTGAGTCCTCCGTGGTCGCTGGCAATAAAGACCTTGCAATTTGTCATACTTTTGTCTTGGTGCTGGTCTTTTTATCTCGCTAAAAATACAACAAATACACTAATTATAAGAAAATAAAACAGCTTTATTGCAGATAGGGAGAAAATTTTAGTAGTCTGGGGAGAAGATCAACCCAGCCACAGCATTCCCTTTAGCCAAAGCCTAATCCAGAGCAAAGCTCTCTTTTCAATCTTATGAAGGTTGAGAGAGCTGAGGAAGCTGCAGCAGAAAAGATTGAAGCTAGCAGAGATTTCAGGAAAGATTCTATCTCCATCACCCACTAGTACAAGATGAAGCAGCAAACAATGATGTAGAAGCTGCAGCAAGTTATCCAGAAAATCTAGTTAAGATCATTGAAGGTGGCTACACTAAACATTTTCAGTGTAGACAAAACACTCTACTATTGGAAGAAGATGCCATCTAGGACTTTCTTTCATTGCTAGAGAGGAAAAGTCAATGTCTGGCTTCAGAGCTTCAAAGGGAAGGCTGACTCTTTTGTTAGGAGATAATGCAGCTGGTGACTTTAGGTTGAAGCCAATTCTCACCATTCCCAAAATTCTAAGGCCCTTAAAAATTATGCTAAATATACTCTTCATGTGCTCTATAAATGGAACAACAAAACCAAGATGACAGCACATCTGTCGTGGCTTACTGAACATTTTAAGTCCACTGTTGAGACCTACTGCTCAAAAAAAAAAAGTGATTCCTTTCAAAACATTTCTGTTCATTGACAGTGCACCTGCTTACCCAAGAGCTCTCCTGGAGACATGCAAGGAGATTAATGTTGTTTTCATGCCTGCTAACCCAACATCCATTCTGCAGTTCATGGATCAAGGAGTCATTGTGACTTTCAAGTCTTATTATGCAGAAAGTACATTTCATAAGGCTATAGCTGCCATAGATAGTGGGTCTTTGGATGGATCTGGAAAAAGTATATTGAAAAGATTCATCATTCTAGATGCCATCAAGGATGTTTGTGACTTAGGGAGGAAGCCAAAAGATCAACATTATCAGAAGTTTGGAAGAAGTTGATTCCAACCCTCGTGGATGAGTGGTTCAAGACTTCAGTAGAGGCAGTAACTAAAAATGTGGAAATAGCAAGAGAACTAGAATTAGAAGTAAAGCCTGAAGATGGGGCTGAATTGCCACAATCTCATGGTAAAATTTGAAGGAGTTGCTTCTTACAAATGAGCAAAGAAAGTGATTACTTGAGATGGAATCTACTCCTGGTGAAGGTACTGTGAACGTTGTGGCAATGACAACAAATGGTTTAGAATATTATATAAATTTGGTTGATAAAGCAGTGGCAGGGTTTGAAAGGATTAATTCCAATTTAAGGAAGTATACTGTGTGTAAAATGTTATCAAACAGTATCACATGCTACAGAGAAATCTTTCATGAAAGGAAGGGTCAATCAGTGCAAACTTCATTATTGCCTTTAAAAAACTGCAACAACCACCCTTACCTCCATCAACACTAGCCTGACTGGTCAGCAGCCATCAACAACAATGAGGCAAGATCCACGAGCAAAAAGATTAGGACTCGCTGGAGACTCAGATGATCATTAGCATTTTTTACCATTAAAGATTCTTTTTTTGAGATGGAGTCTCTCTTGGTTGCCCAGGTTGGTGTGCAGTGGCGTGATCTTGGCTCACTGTAACCTCCGTCTCCAGGGTTCAAGCAATTCTCCTGTCTCAGCCTCCCGAGTAGCTGGAATTACAGGCGTACACCACCATGCCCAGCTAATTTTTGTATTTTTACTAGAGACAGGGTTTCACCATGTTGGCCAGGCTGATCTAGAACTCCTGATCTCAGGTGATCCACCCTGCTCAGCCTCCCAAAGTGCTAGGATTATAGGTGTGAGCCACCGTGCCCGACTAAAGAATTTTTTAAATTAAGGTATGTACATTTCTAAGCCATAATGCTAGTGCACCCTTAATGGATTACAGTATAGTATAAATATAACTAATACATGCACTAGGAAACCAAAAAATCTGTGTGACTCACTTTATTGCTACGTACGCTTTATTGTGGTGACCTGGAATTAACCAGCATTATCTCCTAGATATACCTGTAGTTAAAAAATAGGTCTTGTCTTCCTTCCTCCTGCTTTTGTTCTTTGAACAGGGCAGATTTCACTGCGACTGAGATCTTCTCTCTTAACGCCATCTAAGAGTAACTGACTCTTCTCATTGTCTCTGGTCTTTTACCACACTTGGAATCACTTTATGCATCTTTGCAGCAAGATGACTCATTCCAACAGGATGCACAGTTCAATAATAATAGTACTACTTAGTATTCTTATAGCACCTTTTTGTGACCAACTTTGGGTGTTTCTGAAGCATGATCTCATTCATCTTCTCAGTAACTTAAAAAGGCAAATAATGTTTTTCTACATTTAAGGAAACTAAGGCACATAAAGAGTAAATGACCTTGGACAAAGCCATATCCAGCAAGTCATGTGGGGCCTGGATGAGAATGCAGTTTCACTGAACTTCTTCTCCCATGCTCTGATTCCCCAAGGCCATTCTGTCTTCAGTGAAAAGGAGTCTGCAATTACTGCTATAATTTTCCTGTCCATCTGCATATATAAGGGGGAAAAAAATAACATCATTTTCATGTTTTCTCTTTTGGCTCCTTTGCATTCTCCTCTTTCATTTCACTACTTATTACTTCTTGACATCTTATCTCCTGCCCAGTCTCTGGAAAAAAATGACTCTTTTTTTTTTAATCAATGAATAACTAGCAGGAAGTGTTCCACTTTAGCATCAGTGGTCACTGGAAATAATACAAGAAAATCAAGAACTACTGACTGTGTATTGTGCTGTCATTGCAAATAAAAAATCTAAAGTGAATCTTTTAATATCATCATAACTTTGCAAGTCTAGTACCAGTTAGTCCAGCTATAGCATTTGACTTTTTGACTGTGCACTATTGGGAAGTCTATAAGTTGATCATATGCAGTACTGGTATTCCTTTCAGCTCTAAATCTTTTGACATTAAAAGATTCATTAGTGCAAGGCACATTTCAAAAAGCAATAGAAATTCTCTTCATAAAAACATGTATCTTAAGAAATCACAGAGAGATCCAAGATGGCTGATTAGCAACAGCTCAGGAATGTAGCTCCCAGTGAAAGTGCAGAGAACGAGTGGACGCCGCACTTTCCGACGAATTTTTGTTGACCACAGACCGGAAGATTCCCGGCAGAGGAGCCACACGGGTCGCCAGCGCGACTCTTTTGGCCGGCGCGGCTGTTTTGCCAGTGCCCCAGTGCGGCCCTTCCCAGTGCGGAGTATAGGGGATGGTCGGGCTCGGCTGGTCCCATCCCCACAAGGAAAACAGCAATTGGAAGCACTGAGGACTGAGAGTTTCACAGCAAGCACAGCTGAACCTGTGAAGGTCCGGCTCTGTGGGGAAGGGGCGTCCACCAAAGGAAAACTAAGAAACAAAAAAACTTCATCACCAGGCGGCGAAGAGAGATCCAAGATGGCTGCGTAGCAGCAGCTCAGGATTGTAGCTCCCAGTGAAAGCGCAGAGAGCGAGTCGATGCCGCAATTGCAGACGAATTTTTGATGCCCACAGACTGGGAGATTCCCGGCGAAGGAGCCACAGGGATTGCCAGCGCGACTCTTTTGGCCGGCGCGGTGCTTCTCAGTGCAGAGTGTACGGGACTG